>JARJDT010026175.1:0-33734 GCA_030264655.1 Leptusa sp. GC000079 | reverse complement strand
TGTTGGTGAATACTGGTGAGTGTTGGTGATGTGCGCCTAGAGCTTAAAAGCGAGCTTTACGTCCGTTCGCCGGCAAGTTGTGGCCCGTCACGCTACACTCGGGCCGCTTGTGTAGATGTGATCGGTGCGGGTTCCGCCTCCGAAAAGCCGTCCTACCGCCTCTACAACGGAGCGGGGTGCAGCCGTCATTGGAGTACTGACGCCACCACGTGACCGGCCATCATCCTCTTCAATGGGAAAGAAACAAAAACAACACACCGTTCCGAACAGTAACTACCAACGACTTGCACGTAACAATCGTTTCCTATTTCTGGTGCATGTCGTCGTGGTCCTCGTCGTTGCTGTCACCGTCATATTGTTTATACAGAATTTAAATTTTGAAGCGGCGGGAAGTTAAATTTAGCTTTTTTTAGAATTTCTCCAATTTCGGAAAGTGTGGTTGGATATTTCTACAGTTTGTTGAATGGGTTGGAACCGTGTAAATTTTGGTGTCAGTGCGCGCAAGTTCCTTCGAATGTGCACCATTAAACGTCGCGTTGCGGAAATAACGCCGGACGGGCAAACCTTCAGTTAGTGACGCAAACGGCCGAATTGCACTGTATTCGCAACATTTAAAACACCCCCGTAAGCAGACCAAACAATAACTTCAGGTGAAAGATTTCAGAAATTTGCAACCACAGGAATCGCAGTAAACACTTTTCGAGTGGATTTTGAAATGTGCTCTAGAGTATTGTGACAAGTGCCCTTTAGGCCATCGCCGGAAGCTAGTGCAAGTGGTGAACATTCAGAACGCCCGGATGCCTGCGGGACACTTGGAAGAGGACGACTTCGTTGTGGTCAAGACGAGATCGACGACGCCTGATGGCCCGGTGGCCGGCGGCGGCTTCTGGCTGTCGGCCGCCACCGGGGCACCACATCCAGCCCATCCCATGGATCCCAGCTGCAATGAGACTGGTTTCATCAACAGCCAGCCTTCGATGGCGGAGTTTATGACTGCTCTACCGCATCTTTCAGCTGGAGCTGACCTGCAGCATGCGGCGATGAGTCCGCAACATACGCCGCCCGGCGGCGGGTATCCCATGGACGTCCCTCATGGGCTGGGCTCACCTGGGGTTAATGTGCCTGAATATCCTTGGATGAAGGAGAAAAAGACCACTAGAAAAAATAGTCAACAAGGTAAATCAGGCCGTCCTCCATTACTATTCAACCATGCCTGTTATTAATATCGGAGTTAGTTTGCTGGTCATAGCAATTTCTTCCTCCATGGATTTCTTTAGCTCCGTTGATTACTTGTTAAAATAAGCCGGCATGACCGAAACATATCGGACGCTAATTTCCCGCAGAACGCGATCCACTGCAAGACATTAAAAGTTTACTGCGTTTTATCATGCAATGACAATAACCTGGCATGCTTGGCAAGAACCTCCATCATATTCGTGTCTGTCTAACATTTATCGACGAACTGAAGAGGAAAAGAGGCGGTGACACTCTTGCACGCACTGCAACTTTATTAAATTAGTATGTACCAAGCGCAACCAAGAACCTGAAATTTTGCGCAAACTTTTATAAACTCAACAAAATTGATAAATTTTGACATCAAATAATCAGTTTTAACTACTACACTTATCGGGCCATAAAAGTCGATCATAAATTTTCCGCCGCCGCAAGCTCGTAAAACGCGAACCCGAAATATTCACAATTAGGACGACACCAAATGATGATAGCAATAAAGTATTATGATGATACTGGCTGAGGCAAATTTTGCGACTTTTCAATGTTTGAGACGCGGCTTCATCACTTCACCCTATCAGTAGCTACTCGTCAAGGGGGAAGCAAGGCATCATCAAGAGACCAAAACTATGCTAAATGCTATTAATTGTGCCAACAATTACAACTTGGCGAAGTCTTCATTTCATGGTGATTGAAGACGATTTATATCGCACCTCAACTTCTAGGCGTTAATTGCTGTATCTCAAATAATTGATTTTGGGGATCTTGCAATTTATCTTTGTTGGAGTGGTTTCAGGCTGACATAAATTAGATCAGATAAATGCACTGTTAACCACTTAACAAGCAAATAGAAGTAATTCTATTAGTAAAACGTAAGATTCGGGAGATCTAAAGATCTAAGTTTTCGGGGTAATAATTCACCGACGTGCCGTCGCAGTTCAACTGCAGAACCCCGCTGTTTGCTCCTGCTGCGTTTGCTGTGAATACCGTGTTCAACTTTGTCTATATCTGTCCACACATATTGCTTGTTACATATGATAATGTCTATCAACAACGCGCCAACATTGAATCAATCTTCAATCACTGCCACTTAACTGATGTTTAAACATTGCTTTATAAACTATCAAAGATTAACAAGTCATAATACTTCAACCAGAAGACATAAACAAGGCACTAAAAAAACCTCATACATATGTGGGAGGACAACAAGTTGTTCGAACACTCGATCCTTCCAGCTTCCCTTATTTGGGGAATAAATATGTGCGAAATCTCAGCTCGGGTTTTGAATGCGTTCAATGGCTTGTAAGCATAGGACCTGTGGATTCGTATCTGGGAGTTTATTGGAATGTGTCCCCTTACAACCCCATAGACCGAATGTGTTGTATGCACGTCCCATGTCCATGTCCGGTCCCCAGATACGAGAATAGGCGAACTGTTGAGCGTAAAGAAGTGCACGCGCTTCGGGATGTATTATAGGATGTCATATAACATAATAATCGCTGTTTGCGGACGTGCCAGCCACTAAACAAGCAAACTCTGAGCCGGGGACAGAACAAACATTTATTTTAAAAGAGCTGGACGTCGACGTGCTGAAAGGAAGGGTTTATTTCGAGTGAAAATCCAGGATGCAGGATCATGAACTGTCCGCGCGCTTCTCGCCTGTTGAGATCAACTGGGATTTCAATAACGGGTTGAATCTGTCATTCTGGAATTGTAGTGATATATCATTTTCTGTCCAGGTTCAGTCCATGATTCAGGGACAAATTGAAGTTTTGTTTGTTTTAAAAGCAATTAAGTTTTTGATTTGCTAAATAACTATCAAAATTGTTTTTGATTTTGTTGAATTGATTATTCAATATTGAGTTGAGGTTCTGGATGGATATTATATATTTTAGAGGCGCGCATAATTTCATTGTTGGAGCTCGTTCAGGTAGAAAATTCGTTATATTGGCGTGTAATTATTTACAATGGGCGCCCGTTCAACTTTTTCTATACTTAGTACACATAAATCGAATATTGCCGGTTTCGGGGGAAGGCCTGATACATTGATTGATCGTCTAAGCACTCGATTCCCCGTTCTACAATCTTTACGCATAGTGGCAATCGACACACAGGTTTCCTCAAACAAATTTGTACAACTCACAGCTAACAATTGAACAATCCAACAACAGTTTAATAAAATTTATAAAAATAAATCTTTGCAAATTTCTACTGCACAAGTGGTCTACTTTCAATTTTGACTTTACTACAGTCAACAATCCTCAATTATTGATAATCAAAATTATCAATTGAAATTCAGATTTTGCAATTTAATTTTAGTAATCATAAAATTGAAGACCCGAATTTTTATCGAAATTCGGAGTAATAGGTTGAAATTCAGAAAATTTTAGTTGAAGTTCAGGAATCTAGAATTAAAATTCCTATTTTATATACCAAATTTGGCAATTTTCAAAATTTAAGTTAATTTCATTTCAGTAAGCATTAAGTGAAATTTAGAATATTCACATGAAATTTTAAAATATAACCTGAAGTTCACGAATGTACAATAAAAATCCCAATTTTGTATTTTGAAAAGTGTGAAATGGGTCCAGAAGATGTGGGTTGAAAGTTTCCACAATATCACGTAAAACTTCAGAATTAAAATTGATGCAAACGCTAAAATTTACTTGTTTTACGTAAATTTCAATTGATGCTTGCAGTTGAATTATTTAGAAAAATAGAATTCCAAAGATTATTTCAAAATTTCATTTGATAATTAACGCTCCTTGAATATCATATAAAAATCCTAAAAATCAACTGAAGCACCCTGAATTTCAGCTGAAAATTCTATTTATTATATTGAATAAGTATATTTGTTATTCAATGTTATTTTCCAAGTTGTAATTTCTGCTAGGGGAGTATAAAGTAACAAATTGTTTTTTAATTCAATTTGAACTATGAACAAATACGTTTTGCATTGTTGCTATTTTTCATTTTCCAGAAACGTTTGCATTGTCTTGAGTGGAACAGTAAGCTACTGTTTATTTCTCAATCCTAGCTTAGTTTTTATCTCGGGCTGAAATCGCCAACGCAATGTTTTGTTTCGTTTTGCTCGTTCTGAGATATTTCATTAAGCACACACACAAAAACATATCTATTTGAAAAGAACAATCTCAATAGTTTCCCAAAAATTATCATTGTGTAGCGTGTGTTTTTCTTGATGACAAGTTTACATGAGAACAACGAGATGTGTCTATGTTTATATTTAATTTTAATAGAAACTTTACCGTAGCACAAAGTTTTCTCGTTTCTTATTATTTATAAAAGTTAATTACGTCGACTCTGCACAGGTACAGAGGATGGGATGGATGGACAGATGTCGTGGGAATGCATCTTTTTCATTTATCATTCGTATATGTAATTCTTTTATCTTTCATATTTTTTAATTTAGTTTTTTTGTTAGCGCAAAACTAACGGTCGGGTTTAATTTCTAGAAAAATGAATGAAATTATTAAAATTATGTGAATTTTTTTGTTTGAACTTTTTAATTATCAAAAATTTTAAAAAATAATCTTGTAAGTTGTGGGTCTTGCTCCACGGTCAGTTGATGGTTGAAGGATTGCGTACACATGTTGAACGTTGAAAAATCACACAAAATTTATCTCCGACTCTCGGCGACGAGGAAGGAGCCTTTCTTGTTCGAATGTTCGAAAGAACCTCATGCATGTGCAGGTAACTTATTGCTCAATTAGTTACTTTACTCTTGATTCTTAGTTAGTTCGCTTTATTTTTTCGTTTTGCTGTTCAGGTTTTCACGTTTCATATTCAGCACGCCTCTTACTGGCCACGATTAATTCTTGCTTGGTTGCATCATGGGCATACATACAAAACTCAAATTTAAAAAAATAACTTTTCAAAGATTCTAAGTATTCAAAAAGCCAACAGAACAGGCACGTGTAGAGTGTAGACTGTAGAAACAAAAAAGTGCTTAAAATTCAAGATTTTGTGCGCGTTGTAGATTTCGGGAGATGTTCGTATCCTCTTTAGATCCTCGTCTGAATCCAATTTAACGGATTCCCAGGACAGTAAATCCGTCTCAAATTAGAGATAACTCCGTCGGTAATCCCTTCTTTCGAAGCGGCGCCAACGAATTTCTTGGTTTACCAAACCCTCTAACACGAAATTACCTCAGAATATCTCTTGTACAATATTGGAAATTTACTCTTCAAAAGAAAATTGTTATATTAATTAATAAATTAATCCCAAAAGGAGCGATATAGAGAAATGTCGTAACACGTCACGTCACATCACCGCTCTGACGAAGATAGAAAAAAGTTTACTCCGAAGGGCAGGTCAATGATGTCGATATGATGACGCCGTCACCTTGCGGCTACAGATTGATTTATGACGGTTCGCCGTCCGGATTAATTAAAGGGAGAGACAGCTCGAGCTCGTGAGATGAACCAATGCTAATGCTAAACACAAACATCACATCTCACATCATGCATGATGTGCAATCAGTAAATCGAATTTTGTAGATTGCAGAATTTCAGTTGCAGCAAATTCTGAGATTTTTCTGCGACTCTAGCAGTTTGTGGAATTTGCGATTTTCGGCCTCGACTATGATCGGGCGTTCGTTTTCAGCCTACTCTTTGCCATCAGGCTGTTAAGTAAGTACAAGTATTATATGTATACAAGGGGGCCCGCCGCAGTTCGCCCGACTAATCCATTAATCATTCTGAGTGACTGCTGCCCGCTATTATAAGTCTCTTTCGGGTGCATCGTCGTCGCCTAACAAACACACTACATGGGATAAGGTAGTCGTCATAGGCCTAGTTACATACTACAACTATCAAACTCGCAACTTTTGATTCTGAAATGCTCCAACTCCAGCAAATGCCAACTTTTAGTTAGTTTTTGCAGTTTTAATGATTTCAATGACACATAAACCCACGGTTTAAAAATTACACAATTACAATATTTTTTCAAGAGAGTTTCATTTATTCGCTTTACTGATTCGGTGGCGTCGAAACCGTCGAAAAAATCTAAACGTAAATGGCTTTGGACTTAATTATTGTCCACAGCTAGCAACTGGATAAATTAGATATTATAAAATAAAATATTGAACCTTGGACAGCAAGGTCGCGTTTTGCGTTGTTTTATACAACGAAGTTATAACATTTTCAAATTACACGAATTAAAAATTTACTCTCTGAAGTAAAAATTGAAATATTCAATTTTAATGTTTTGTATAATGTTCCTAAAGGTATGAAGTTATAAAGACTTCCACTTCGACTTGATTTATATAAATGGTACGCGATTCACAGTAGCCGCTATCGGCCATGACATAGCAAATTTCGGACAATAGCCGCGAAATTGCAAGAATCGGCCCGATTATATACTTAGAAGGCTTATACTTCGCCAAACAATCATAAAAAATAACAAAGACTTTAAATAAATGAAATAATAAAAAACATCATTATTATAACAAAACTGCTAACAGATTCATAAAGATTTTCAGTATATGCCGCTTTCACACTACAGCCAAAAGTCGCACAATAGCAATGTAATTTTCATTTCAATATTGTATATCAAAATTTCTATCTGTTATTCTTCTATCTGTTCATCGATCTATAACAATATGTATGGTTGCCACTGGTATTTCCTTTTCTTTCGTTATCTGTTTGTACATCTCTACCACACATCATACACATAAACATAAACATATCAAAACGTGAATTAGAATTAAAAATTAAAATTGTAGGAGTTCAACATCAACCATCATCATTCCTCATTCCTTTTTCATATACATTCATTCTTCTTTTCTTGTTCTCGCTTGTTCTATAATGTTGATATGCCAATACCAATGCCAGTGAGTTTTTCATGATGGCTGAATGTGCGTTGTTTTGTGCTGGTTGCGTTCTCAACATATTATTATTGTATTGTTGGTCGGTTGGCTGTCGTGCTGGATGGTTGGGTTGGTTGCTTGGTCGGTTGGTTTGCTTGCTTGTTCTTGCATTTCTATTATTACGCATATTATTGCGCATCTACGTTGTAGATTTCTGGTTTTTGCCTGTCAAGAAAATTGAGTTTTCTATATTAGCTACTTCCACTACTTCGAAATGTTTAATAAACATGAAATTTTACCAATAAATAAAATTAATTCTAGATAATTGGCATGATATAGTCTATCCATAGCTATCATGTAACATGTACCTATTATCAAAAACAGAAAACATGAAATGTTTCTTGTTTGTATGTTGAGTCGAATGTGCATGGCAATCATTCGCTTCCGCCGAGCGCAACGCACAACTGTTCAGCATAAAACATAAACATCAAAACTGTAAAAGTTTATACCGTGGTATCTGTAATAAGTATAAAGTACAAAGTTACAATACCGACAAAACGTAATAATTTTCGAAAGCTGAACTTTACTAAAGTATGAACAAGTAAAAACCAGAAGTCAAACGTTGAAATAACTAAAATTTAAAATACCGCTCTTTGAAAAAAGTTTGAAAAACAACAAGTGGAACACTATAAAAATGGAACCATAACTGTGGAACCACTGGACATTATAATTACAATAAAAAGTCAATACCTAAAGTACCAGGGAGAAAAAATATAGAAGGACGTTTATGATAGTTTTGTTGCTCAGTTATTTCCTTTTTGTCATACTTTTTTCAATGTTGCGCTTAAATTAAAATTTTTTGATTATTAATGAAGAAAGCGTAATAAAAATGGACAACTTGATGGATATGTCGGTTGCATTGATCATTGCCGTTGATCTTCGTTGTTTGTTGATGATGCGCGCTTCTTTTTTGTTTTAAGTTTAAATTTAGTTTCTTAGTTGCTTCATGCCATGTGCTTTGCCATCCCAATTCCAATCCCAATCCAAATTCAAATGAGAATTGGAGATTTATAGACAGACATTAATCTACTTGAATATAATGTCAGTCAATCTAAGCAAAAGGAAAAATAGGTAAAAACACTAGAAAGAAAATTTTTTGACCCAACCAAAGCGAAAGGAATGGACTAATTATATTTTAAATGTATTCATCTGTTTTCTGTTTTGCTGTAGATATGATTGTATGTAGTTAGCATGTAGTCGTTGTAGTTAGAGTGCAAGTGAAGTATTCACATACTAATTATCGGTTCTTAGATTTTTTCAAACTTAATTAGTAGACTTCTAATTATAACATTCTTGTTGCTATTGCTTTAATTTTAACTTTCAAGTTCATTTCGTATTAATAATTCTTTGTGTTTGCGCGCTAAAAAATATTACTCTGATAAATTATTTCTTGCAAATGAAAAATTCCAAGTTGTTGTTGTTGGTCGTCTAACTAAAGTTTGCTTTGTAATAAGAAGCTTACCGAACGCAAAACGTTTACTTTATACGCACTTTACATACACTTTTCTTGATTGTGAATTTAATGAATGGTTTGTTTCTAACATCATCTAACATGATATATATGCGTACATTCAAGGATCTAAGTTAAAGATAGACAGGTAGAGAAGACGTAATTTCATGTTATGCTAAGAACAAGGCACAAGTTGAAAGAACGACACTGTTCTCCGATAGCGATATGATGAAGACATGCTACAATTAAGCTAATTAAAAAACGTTGAACGCAAACGCGAAACAACATGCACGGAATTAAACGTTACATGTTAATAATGTTAATTGCTATATAGACCTATTCTATTCTACTAACTATAAATAGCAAGTAACAATGAAGGTAAAAATTTGAATGACCAAAAGTTCTAGGAACTTTTAACTTAGTAAAATATGCGCGGGTACTAATAGTGAAATGTAACATTTTAGGTGTTATTATTTTATTTTTGTTGAATGTGGAATTGGCACAAATACAAACATGAGTGTTTGTTTGTTGGAACAGTTGGAACGTGCATTTTTGGTTTTTTCGAATTCGTCGAAGGATAATGTCGTTTTCGCATGCTTTCGGACATTAAGTTGAACACCAACCAACAACAGCACCCACCAACACCCGTTTCTTTCCTTTCTATAATTCTAACAATACGCGTGTTCGTGTTCGTGTGTCCCGAATTTCTGCTCTATGTTTAGTTTCTCAGAGTCGAAGGATGTCGTGCTTGGCAGTTTCTCCGCGTGACGTGTTGTTTTATTTTTTGGAGGAGTAACCGAGAAACAGGCAAAACGAGCAAATAATGAAAATATGAAAAAGATCATGAATATTGGACCCTGCATGATAGAGTTACGAAATTCTGACATGTAGAGATATTGAGATAAATAGGTTCAAACACGCCATTTTAAGTTCTTTCTGAAAAATGCTTGAAACAAAGAAGTCTTAAACCTTACAAAAGCGTGTCCTTTATATTTCCTGTTTTCGTTTTCTTTCAAATATCCTTCGTCCCTTGCCTTTCCGTTTCCTCCGCGAGTCACAGAAGCATATTCCTTCTTCCTGTATTAGTGGGTGGTAAAGTTTTTAGTGGAAGAATATGCAAAGAATTATGATCCGAAAGAGGGTGATGGGTAATTAACTGCAATATTTTTAGTCTTGGAATAATTTTCGGATCAAGGAAAACTAAAAGCTAACTCGCGAAGAAATGTCAGCGAGCCAATAAAAACTCATGCTACATCAACTTCTGGTCGCGGCGCTTATTATTTTCGGGTTTGTTTTGTTTTATTTAGTAACTGATCTTAGTAAGGGTATGAGAGACATTAAAGCTTGGACTTGGGGACTTTGAAAGCAATTTATTGCTCTCTATGGCTGTGTAATTTGCTGTGGTAGTGAGAGTTCCCCCTTGTTCCTTGTTAGAGTTGCTGATAGTTGATTTATAAAAAGTTTGTTCCAAATAAGTAAGACTTAAGAGCAAGTCTCACAGGAGAAATTAAAAGGCTCTCAATCTGAAAGGTCTATACTTGCACTTTTAATTCCAAATTCTTAATATAACTTATCATTCATTATTTATTAACTTAACGTGCAGAATTTTTCAAAGTTCGCCCCTTCATGTAAGTTTTGAGTTTTAGAGAAACATTGAACAAGGAACAATAACAAGGGTCGTAAAAACGCGTCGCATCCATAATCGTCACGCCAATATGTTGCAAATCTTTGTGCTCTTTGCCATTGATATTGAATATTTGCTGCACATTCAAGCGGTTCAAAACAGTGCACGTTTCACACATTTTTTATTTTTCCGAATAATATTCTATAAAACTATATGGGTTGTGAGCGCATTTATTTATTGATCTGTGCTGAATACTTTGCACGCTTTTAAATACGATATAAAATGATTTAATTCACAATGCGAAGTTAAAGTGAAGGCAATGGAAATGAAAAACTGTATATAAGAAATCTCAAAGAATTTATGAATAAACAGTGGGAAACTTAATGACTTGTGCTGATTATGGGAACGGCAATAATTCCAAACGCAGTGTTCCGTTAAGTTAAAGAAGAAGCACCGAGCAGCGGAATGTCATTTTTATTCTGCCTTTTGCTTGGCTATAAACCATACTAACCGCTACTTCGACTACAGCAAGAGGAGAATTATTCGCTAAAATTAAAAGATGCGGAGCTCCAAAAACACGCGTCCTGGAAATTGCACGTTTTTTGCCGTTTTTCTCCCGGCTGATGTTTTTCGTCACAGTTGGTCGAGAATCTTAGATATCTGTGTTTCACGATATCAGAGGATTTTTCATCAAATAAAAGTTCAGCCGGGTTTTCTGATGTGCGATGCAAAAACTTACACGAAGCAGTAGTAGGAGTAGTAGCAAAGTGATGGAATGAAGGAACGTTGACGTTTTGGGGGTGGTGCGGAAAAAAAGTGCGCTCAGATGTCACTTTTTGCTCTTCAGTCTTCCTCATCTCTCCTGCCGTATATCAAGCAAATCAACGATCAACTCTGCCACTCTGGATACGGGAAGAAAAAAAACGAAGGCCAAAAAGCAGCCGACAGCGACAATGAACCACATTCTCATTTTATTCTACTCAAAACATAGCCTCGAGCTTAGGTTTGTCCTTCAGTACAACAATCGCCTAATTTATGCGCTTGGTTTAAGATGAAGTGTAATCCAAATGCAAAATTTGTGGCCTTACATAAAGTGATGAAAACTGATAACAGATCGCTGAAAACACTGGGTACGAACGTCAGTGTCCCATACCGTCCCATCGATGATGACGTTGTGGAAATCTCTGGGTGGCTCAACGTGTGCACAGCGCTGATGCTGAAAGAGATGATAGAATTATTAATAGTCGGCGTGTCTGCCAAGTGTGTTATGTGCAAGTCATACTACGTCATACGTTTTTCGTCCCTACAGTATCATGTGCGGTTGCCACCGCTTCCTCATCCTAAAACCAAACTAGACTAGAATTCGGGACTGTCTCCAGACTTGTTTCGTGGCAACGACGCAACCTTCAACATCTTTACGTCTCTTTAAACTTCCTTGCTGCCGCTTCCTATCAGCGCTCCAAATCGCGGCTGCAAAAGGAAGAGGAAGTAAATGCCTTTTAGTAAGACAAGGCGCAAGACATTAGCAGACAGGGACGATGATCGATATTTTATGTATAATGTATGGACGCGGATGATCTCGTCGGCAAGATCGGCCATGTCATCGGCGACAGGATTTTCAATCCACTAAACTAGGACCTCGAACCCTCCTAGTCTAGTTTCCTTGACGTTGCTGTTGCTTATCACATGTCAATCTCGCCGCGCTTCAACTATCAGTCTAAAATTATTCCGATTGGATTTTGAAACAACCGGGCAGGAACAAAAATTACTTTAGTGATGATTAATTTGCGAGAGATATTAGTTGAGATTAGTTTTAATTAAACCACATAATCCTGTCCTCGTGGTGGTGGCTTGGGGTTGCAGAATAAATGTCTCAAATATGAATGTGGTTTAGTATAGAAATGTAGATTGTATAAGAGGTGGTTTGACTTGACAGCACCACGAGTGCGCTGTTTGTTTGCTAAAGGATTTATGGGCGCGCGACCCTCAACCCTCAACCAACAGTGACGACATATACCGAATGCATCAAATCCGAAAACTCTCAGAAATCACTTCCATTCTAAATATCCAAAGATCGAAAAAAGTTGAAACACTTTGTACTATTTTATATCATATAGATAAACATGTATAGTATCCTATTCCTAAACTGTACTAAAAACATGAGCAAAGAGCATACTCGTGGAAATATAAAATGTCAGCGGAAAATGTCTCCGAAATTTGAGTTCTACTCCAGTCAATGAAGTGAAATGATGTGTTACAATTAGTTATTAAAATCAGAAACTGAAAATTTATGCGTGTTCGGTGTGTGAATTTTACGAGTGCACCATCAGGTGGCTCGTAAAACGTCAAAATGCCACTAAAAATAATAGTTTTACGATGTGTTACATCGTTCTCTGAATGACGCGTAAAAATTCTCCATCAATTCTTCTCATATTCAATTTCTTCTCAGTTTTATATTTTTATTGTCCTTAGTTTAATCGGCAGTTGCTTCTGGTTTAAGAGTATTATTCTTATTAAAGGGGTTCGTGGCTGCTTTTCATTGTGGTTCAAAGGGGACAGGAATTCGGGAAGCTTCATTATACAAAAGACGCGGGCGACTTGGCGACATAAAAGGCGGTTGCCAAGTCTTTTAAAACAATCGACGCAATTGAAATGCGTCTGTGTACTTAACTAATTTCCACTTGAGTAACCCTTCCACTTTTGGGTACATTAACAAGCAATGTACTGGCACTTTAAAGATAAACTCTTTACTTTGCTCAAAAGCACTCGACGCATCAAACATTCAATTTTGTAGATTTGTTAGGTTTATCTCTTGCGCGGTCGTAAATATGACACTTACTGCAACACGGACAATTTAGGTACCTTTTTGTATACTGTATAAGGCCTTATCCGGAGTTCGAGTCCCTTGAAGTTTCATAGGTTGGCGAAAGTTTATCTTTCCATGTCCGTGTGTGGCTTTTTGTCGCTAAGTTTTTCTATCGCGGAGTATTAGTATGGAAGTATCCAGTCTGTACAGTAGCAAAGACTATAGGACTAGGGAGATAAGAGTGTGTTAATGTGCTCCAGCGGTCCCAGGAAGCCAGCAAGCGGTCAGCGAAAGTGTAAAGGCTGTTTCCGCCGATGGCCATAGAGACAATGTCGTAGGTAGCACTTGTCGCCGTCGTCGAGGGCAAGAACAGTCATCTAGATCGGTCCGACATGCTAATAGAATGACCAACTGTGATCCCCTCACATGCAGAGAGTTTCTAAAGTGGCCACAGCCACCAGGAAGCAAAAACCACTCGAAATGGATGTATTTCCTTTTTGTCTCCATCTACATCTACATGTGCGTGTAGACTCTCTTTGGTTCTCTTTTCTGACCACTGGACCACACTGACCAGGCCTTTATACAGGTTGTTCCAGTAAACCTGTAAACCATTTTGGGCGAAATGGTGAAATTCTGCTAAATTTATATGAGCACAAGCTAAGGTTTGGTGGGAGATGGGTAGTGATGATAGGATAGAATTTAAAGGAAGATGTCGTGCAGAATTGAACTGAATAATGTTCCGCGTAAAATTGAGAGCACCCAGGCAAGGACCGCGGAAGCAACCGGCTGAAATCAGTTAAAGCACTCGCAATGTAACCGCAAATCGACAAAAACATAATTCATCCATTTAGCTCTACTAAAATATCTCACGCGTTTCAACTTGAACAACTCAATTATCTGTGCGCATAATTAATATTGATCCAATTTCGAATAAATATTTTGAAAACGTTTTCCATAAAATTCGAAATTTTGAAAGCCTAATGGGGAAAATGCAGCAACAGTGCGAGTTGCTTAAACTCGTCAGGTTTTAAAAATCGTTTAAAATGTGAATTGAATTTCTCCCCCTTGATGCTGCGAGGTGGTTGCTGTAATATGCCTGGAAGCTGCGCTTCCGGCGCTTTTTTGCCCCGCGTTCATTTATTCCGTTCGGCTCCAACTTCCAATCGTTCATATTCATCCCTAATATTGCCTGGCCGGGCCTGGGGAGCTCGTGGCTTAAATATTTCCATTTTTACATTCCCTCTATGCGATGATGCTTTATGCGCGGCTCTCTTTCGTTCAATCCTCATTTCCTCAATAAAGTCTATAGTCATCATTCGCCCGATACCACAAACCAAAAATGTTTTTAAGTGGGAATTTTGCATAGAGAATTTTAATAAATTTACGAAAAAACCTAGTTAATTTTAGTTTGCCGATGAAAATCGAACCCTTCTGAATTCAAGTGCGTGTTGTGTTGCATGGCAGTCGTCAAGCTGATGCCAGCAACCCCAACCGGGCGGAGTACCTACCCTGAACACATGCAGAAACAGAGAATTTCATCACGCACACATTGAAAGCATTTTGATTGACAGCTCCGTCTGTCCAATCACGAGCACGGAATACTGATGAGGCACACGTCAATCATTCACCATGCGGATGCGAATGTGGTGCTACCCCTAAACCCAAACTACCCCTATAGTCTATCGATACCGCTAGTCTCCAAACATGTCCTCAATTTGATATTTGAAAATTTCACAAGTTTATTTAAATTTTCCCGTTGGCGGTTTGGTGTTTCATTTATGGATGCATCATACAGATGCAGATGTATTGCGTATAGTTAAGATTTCGTTTAAATAGGGGAAGAGAGCAGCGCACTAACGACTGCTGGCGAAATCTGCGAAAAGATTTATTCAGCATGGGGGTGGCCGGGTTGCAACAAGGGGGTTGGCATCGCTTGGCGAAATTTAAAATGTATGTGTCGTTTTTACGGCCGGCGTCGAGTATTAAAAGCCGTTGCAGAAAAACCGCAATAATCTGCACGCCACAACGAAATCACCCACAAACGGTTAAGAAATAATGAATACAAGACGTAGATGTATGGAACACGGTTAAAGTTAAACGAACTAAAACATTTTGAAATTAAATTAAAACTTACAAAACATCAGGCACATTTTTTTGCGAAAGAGTGCAAATTCAGAATCACAAAGCTAAACCTCGAAAACGATAAAAACATCTTGTTCGCTGTCGCAATCCCAAGATTTACTTCTTCGTTGTTCCCTTTCTGCAAGCAAAAGGCACATATTCAAATTATCAAGAAATTTGTTTTTCTTATAACATCCGCGAATCTTCTGCTTTTCTTTCGTCTTTATTTCTTCATGTGCGTGTTTTTGCGTTTTTCCTACTCCTCTTATCTCCCTTTTCGTCTATTTTCCCGTACCTTTATTTAAAAGTAAAAAGTGCATGCATAAGTAGCAAGTAGCAACTTGTTCTGCTTTAAAACTTTTGCCTTTTTTCTATTCTGATATTCAGGAATAAATGAGCTTCGAGATAATTCGGAGACTCTTAGCATTAGAGTACTTACTTGTAAAAAGTCTATAAGTATGTATTAAACTGCATTTAAAGCAAAACTTTTTCTTTGGCAAAGTTTGAAACAATTAATTGGCGAAAATGCAAATACTGAATTGCCTTGCTTTGACGGAATAAAATGTTGGATGAATTCAGGTGTAAAAAGATGAAATGAATTCATTACGTACGCGTTCTTTAGTTTAGGTTCTTTACGAAGGCGCACAATGAATATTGGAATATGAATATACGGCGGTTAATCCTTTACAAAATTGAATCGTCATTCTGTGCTTTCCGCTTGTAGGCATTCGCTGCTCGCAGATATACAGGTGAATGTTATTTAATCACTGCCTGAATACACTGCGAACGCAGGATATAAAGCAAACCCAAATGCACAAAGTATAAAACGATTATAAATGGTAATTTGTCCGAATGGTCGCCAACTGCGTGAAGGTTTTCAATCAAACGCGCACACATAACATGAACAAATGTGACTTGATTGTACTGTCTTCTTTCAACACTGGAAGAAATTCTCAATGAACTTTTTTTAACTTCAACTTTGTGGCCACCAAGTAGCATTTCTTTAGATTAGAAACCACAGCAAGAAGTCATAAAAAGATAAAACACTAAGTTGGAAAAGTTTGCTTAAAAACATATTCAAATATTTCACGAGTTCGAGTAGAAAACAAACGAACTGGGACTGAATGAAACACAAAACACGAAAGAATCGCGTCCACGGATGACACAAAAAGATGCGTCCTGTGGAAGAAAGCGTTGAGGAAAAAACACACGCAAAAAGAACGAGATGTAACTTAAGAATGATTAATTAGACTTTTTTCTTCGGATATGCCTCAAAGAAGGGTCGTTTTCGGGGTCGTTTGCGTTATTTTCTTCTTCAACTTGTTCAGGTTCACAGACAACGTCTGATGTGTCAGGCTGTTCTTAAAATTCTTGTACACAACACTTTGAAAAAGTTACACAACTCAAAATACTTTTTGTGTTTTGCAGAGAATGGCCTTCCAAGACGTCTGAGGACAGCTTACACAAACACGCAACTTCTAGAACTGGAGAAAGAATTTCATTTCAATAAATATCTCTGTAGACCAAGAAGAATCGAAATCGCTGCTTCTTTAGATCTAACAGAACGACAAGTAAAATTATCCAGAGAGAAAATATTTGCAGAATTTACTAAAAATTGTTGTTTTAGGTAAAGGTCTGGTTTCAAAATCGTCGCATGAAACACAAACGTCAAAGTCTAGGTAAATCCGACGGTGATGGCGACGACAAAGATTCGGTAACCAGCGAAGGCGGCAAATCAAAACTCTCAGAAAAGTATCTCGATGATGAACTAGCGAAAAAGAGTTGTCAAGGCTGCGAGATGCCCACGGCTGCTCTTTGTGGCACTAATCATGAAGATGTCCCTGATCTGGGAGCTAATAGAGGCAACAACAACAATACCCCTAGTGCCACAAACAACAACAATACTAGTTTCAACAACAACAGCAATGGCGCAAGCAGTGTCGCCTCAAGCGGTTCCTTTGACAAGATGATCGAAGAAGACAGCAGGTCCAATGAAGACACGACACATTCCTCACCTAGAGTTAGCAAGAAATGTCCCGGTGTTAATATAAAACTGGAGAACCGGCGGAACTCTCCGAATTCGATAGACCGCCTAGACCAACACGGAAGGAAAACCGTTTTGACGAAAATCTCCCCCAACAGTCACAAAGACTTGATGTCGAGCAGTCCTGACCAGAAACCTATTCTAAGTAAAGTCCTTGGTAACAATCAAATGCAGGGTCCACTGGCCAATGCTAGTGCAATGGGTTCTGGGGCAATGTTATACCCACACCTTCAGCGTTCCTCACCCACGACAGCAACGGCAATCGCTTCAGCAACCGTAACAATTCAGAACGTACCACCTAACATGGGCAATGTCTCGGTGCCGAATGGTCCGACTGGACCAAATATTCCGCCGTTCGCTGCCCGTGGTCTAGGTGCAAGTGGAAGTGGCCCAGGGTCTCAGAATCATTACCAGAACTACGGAATGGCAGACTATAGAACAACAGCAGAGAGGAAAGCGCAATACCTGCAGCAATACCAGAACCCTTCGGATGCCTACGACATTGCAAGCGCAGAATACAACAATCGACTGCCCCAAGGACAACATGCATTATCAACAAGTCATCTGAGTACCACTAGTGGTACAGCGGCAAGTCGTCGGCGTCAAGCCTACCAACCTTATCAAACCCAGCAACATTACTACTACAGCAAAAGCCACGATGCCTACCAGCAATCTTTACATTCCAACAACTCCCAGTATCAATACCAGGAGTACAACTATGCTGGGTATGCTGGAAGCATGTACCCTAACGATGGGACGGACGTAACCACGACACATATGACGACCACACATCCAGTAGGTGCAGTAAACCCACATGAAGGTACCTACTACAACAACGATCACAGTAGCCTCATGCAGCAGGGACATCCGAGTACCACCAACGCAAAAGTTCCATACTACGACAGCGCCAGCTATCTGGCAAGTGGTGGCACCACCGAAAACTATATTGCTGGTACGGCGACAACAGCTGATATCTACAGCCCTGGGCAAGCTGGGCAGACTAACGCCGCGCAAGCGATGGCCAGTGCGATTATGACACCGCCAACGAGCGTTCAGACAGATTCTAGTGACAATTATAATTCGTTTCATCAGTTCTACGGGAGTGGTGCCACTGGCGGCGAGCAACAGAACCATCAGCAACAGACGCCTGGCGAAAACAGCAACAGTTCTTCGGATTTCAACTTTCTGAGCAATCTGGCTAATGACTATACGCCGGAATATTATCAAATTTGATTTGAGTGCAATTATTAAGCTTCATTATTGGACTTTTAGTTTAATTAAAGTGATATTAATTAACTAATTGCAACAACTGAATTGAGCCTTGGAGCCTTTCCTCTATAGATAATGACAAATGAATTAAAAGGACTCTTTTAGTGTTCGACTGTGTACTAAGTACACTAGTTAGTAACTAAAGTGATATTATTAATTACTACACTACCTTAAAGTCTAAATTATCTACTGATACTTGAAAAGTACACTTTAATCTGTAGACAATCTTATTCCAAATCCGCCGACGATTTGCGCGCATCTTGACTATTTATTATAATAGTAAAACATTAATTAATTGGAAATTATAATAATGCTTCACTTAAAACTCATTCACAACTTAAGCCTACTTTACATTATCACACATTATAATTAATACGAAACCAATCAATATTAATGAATAACTAAAATACTTCACTCGAACACGAAACGAACACATTTTACAAACTCTCACAACAAATCACAATTTACACACCACTTTAATTGTATCATAATAAATTAATTGCATTGCATATAATAATGAAAAACGAAACAAATTCTTGTTGTTTACTGTAAATAATTAAATACGTTCACTTTGTTTCTTTATATCATTTGCGAAAATGTCGCGTTATCATTCGCAATTATGATTGTATAATGTATATGAACATATTGATATTAATTAATACTAATAAATAAATAAAGCGTAAAAGTAAGTTTTAATTAATTGATGATTATGTAATAATATTAATTAATAAAATGACTTAATGAATTGTAACTTTTATTATTGTTTCAATCGCAAATTTATGTCTTATTATTACATGATTGTAGTTGAATTACTTATTTTTATTACATTACGTAATTAATAATTTTATTAACGTCCAGTATGATATTGCGCGTTATTGTAATATTTCAATTATAAAAATAATTAAATTACGAATACGATTAAATACATTATTATAAATTTATCAATGTTTTGTTTTACTCTTTGCATAATATTTAGTTGTTCGAAATTTAGTTTAATCTTAAATCGAAGCATATTCTATATATTGGAGGAGAAATAAGAAAAAAAAAACATAAAGTGCATAATAGGCAAAAGTTATTCGAATTCGTTAGCTGCTAGCTGCTAGTGGGTAAAAGTATGGCATATATTGGAAAATAAGGTGTCTGACATTGATGAATTACCCTGCCGTTGCTTTGAGGAGTTGAGTGAGTCATCCTGGTTCCTGCGTTTTGGGTACTGATGCCTGTCTGTCTACTCATAGTCTTCCCTATTTCCAATATTTTTCCACGTCTCTTCATCTTGTTATCTTATTTTTACGATTTTTTTAGTTTTATTCCTTTTAAATTTAGATTTGTTGGGAAATATCTTTATAATTATGTTTTCGGCATCATCATTAATTGTATTAAATTACTATTGAAAAAAAATAATGTCTGCTATAATTCATGAATAAGCCTTGTTTGTTGATTAGTGTTTATTTAAAAGATTTGAATGGAATTTTGTATTGGAAAGAATTACTGAAGAATTTGAATTATATTCGCCATCTGGGCACTAAGCTAGAAAATACAATTAAGACACACCTAAAGTTGATTTCTTTTCAAGAGCAGGACAAAGACGAAGAAGCCCGCAGAGCAGTATTCTTTTTATTTAAAATTTAAGCTTAGTTTCGGTCCTTCGAAGTAGAGCTGAGACAGAAAGTTGCATAAAGCTATAAAGTTCTTGAAGTTGCTACGAACCGTTTGCCATCTACACCACACTAGTAAAAATAATTCATGGCTATCTAAAGCACATGTCTCTAGTATACTGTTCCTTTTACTTCGAATTTTCGCTTAGTATCGATTCTTCAAAGCAGATACCGTTGCTCCGTTAATGTAAAGAGGGGGAAATACAGCTCGTATATAAAGTTGCATGGTGTTAAACCACTCTTTGCACAAGTAAAAGCGCTTCGTCTTTCAGTATTTCTTTAAACTAGTTCATTTGCAAAACTATTGTCGGCATAAATTAAAGTGTACAAGTAAAGGATAAGTATATTTTTAAGAAATTCCAAGACATGTTCGGAAACTGTCGGTGAATTTTAAAATCTCTTTTTACTCATAAGTCAATAATCAAACAGAAACATTCAATACTGAAATTATTCGTTGCCGACTCCAAAAATGCGAATACCAGTAGCATAATTCTTGATTCCAAAAGCAAACAGTTTGGTACATTGCCATCAATAATCGAATCTATTGATATGTCCTGGTGGCTATCACCGCATCTATTGTTATTTGATGTATCACTTCTTTTCTGCCTTATTTGCCTGATTTTCAATCGGCCGAGCTGAATTGGATCAGCTTTACATAGATTTCCTATTTTTGAGCATTCAATAATATACACAATTCAAAATAAAATCTCTTCCCGTTCTAAAAGAGAAAACGAAATCGAGAAAATGTAAATGGAAATTGGGGCAAGAGCCCGTCATCACGCATTGACATTGATATCGGACATTTCCATTCCGTATTTCAAGGGATTTTGTGCGCATTGTCAGAATTGTGTCCCTAACATCCTCATTGAACATTCGACAGCCGAATGACGGAGTGGTTCGTCCTTTCTTAAGCTTCAAACTTCAGTCCAGCTTACAGATTTTTAGCACGTTCTCTTTCCATGTGCACTAGTGCACTTAGTTTCGATGCAATTTCTTTCTTCATTCCTGGTTTTTGCAACAACATAAATTTAACTTTTGTAAATTCATACATTATGCATTAAATTAATGCATTTTCAAATCTGAATAAAGCTCAGAACAAGTGAATCAAATCAAGAAAATTAAAATGAGGAAAAATAGAAATAATAAAATGCATTAGGAGGAAATTGTATTTTGCATTCAATGCAAATTTACATTTTGATAACTTAATGAATAAAAATAATGCACATTAATTCATTTGTTACCTACTAACAAGAATCTCACACTCGGTTATTTGACATGCAAGAAAATAATTCATCGTAACACCCTGTATAAGTGTCATACTTGTACATAGTCGAGTGTATCCTGTACAGCTAAAACTGCTAAAAGTATTACAATCAAAATCTACCAAGTACAAGACTGTTGCAAATTTCCACAAAACATGCGCTATGATCAACCACCCCAAAAGTGTATCCTGTTTCGGAGGATCCTGAGGCTAAACAGCTCAAAAATCCTAAAGTGTTTAGCCACTCGCGTATGTTTTTAGTTATAGCTATGTGTATTGTGTATGTTGCTGGCCCCGGCGCAGTCCGATCCATCATGTGGTTGTCATAGAGCTGCTGGCTACCACTACCAAACCACCCCCGAGCGCATTGCGCTTCAAAAACGTCCCTCAGTCTCGGTCACCTTCCACAACAGTTTCTACTCCTAACATTTTTGTAAAAATTATATGTGTTATTTCCTATAGCACACGGGATAGTTTCTATAAAGCCCGCATTGGTCTCGAGATCTTCTTAGTCTAAAATGTCTGAAAGTTGATGTCTGAATTTTCTGGTGCTGGTCGAGTGAAACATCGCGCAAATTGTCGATGCATGAAGACATGTAAATATTGGGTGTCAAACTGTCTAGTGCTCCTTCTTTCTCAGCAGTTCGATTGTCCGATTCAAGAATAAAATTGTTCTTCTTGTTGCCCCGTTGCCCCCGTTGCCCGGGTCTTGAGTTTTCAATTAGTGCCGACTTCAACTTCACTCGTCGTTCTTGTCAGTATGTACGGATTGAAATGATTAATCGGTTCATGTCCATGTCCATGTGCTTTGGATCTCAAGTCTTCCTCCTTAAGTCTTGATCGTGACCATTTCGTTATTGCAACAATCTAACATTGAGACTCAGCCAACGAGAAATCGAAATCATCTAGTATATACATATTAGTGTTTTCTGTAATTTAGGAAATGGCATTTGTGTCACATATGGATTGGGATGATGAAATTAGAAAATTCATTTTCACAATGAAAATTGTGTATTGTATTTGCGCGAGTTGAACAGCGCAGCAAAAGAAGGCAGCCGCCGCCCGTGCATGAGCAGTGTTTGCTCAGGGGTTCCCAGTGATCCATCAACCTTCCCGTCAGTGCCCATTAGCACGCTCAACGTGCTTCCAGCATTCAACATTAACGCTCGACACATTTTCCTATTCTATTGTAAGCCACGAATAAAAGTATAGAGAAAATAACAGCCAGCAGTTCGTTATCCCGTTGAAATTCCGAAAAGTGCCACTGTTACCAAACCATCAACCCAAGCTCTTGTATTGCTCTTCAAAAATACAGAAGCGGTTCAGGAAGCTTTTTAACAAACAAAAAATGGCACAAGAAAAAATAAATTAATGGAGGAAATAAAAACATTCCACGAAGGAAAAGAAAAGACGAAGTTAATTAAATTATAAACGCCAACGGGTGAAGGGTATAATTTGGGTGGTAATACTGGTAATTTTGATAGGTTAATCAGTCATCGTATGAAAAGGGATTTAATTTGCCGCTTAACGGGTTACATCGCCTTCTGGTTTGACATAAATCACCACATTGAATTTGTTCATCACTTTATGGTGTATTTGGATATAATCAACCATGCAACCTCCATTATAACGCATTAATTACACTTAATTAACCCTTTCAATTTATTCAAGGCATTTGATTTTAAAATTTGATTTCATATTTAAAATAAAATATACTAAAAGGAAAAACATGTACTGATCATACTATTATTTGTAATTTTTGTATAACAACCCCAGAAACACCAAAAAGTACCAACTGATGATAACATACGACAGGGTAAAAATTAAAACAAAAAAATGTTGACACTGCACGATATGTTCATAATTTGGTGTAACATCTGTAAATGTAGTTTAGAAAAGCAAAACATGAAAAAGGATTTACAGAAGTTACCTATGTCAGATTTACCCCTAAACATTTAGATTCACCTGAAATAAGCCACTTTTTCAAACATGCCGGGATAAATATTGATATATTTATTTATAGAACATGATCAATTTCATTGTCAGATATAAGTATTCTGTAAATAATCAAAGCAAACAGAATGTTCATCAGTTGCTTTATGCGTATATAAACATTGTGATAATAATAATAGATTATTAAACTACATTTATTGCCAAATAATGTGGCAAATAACAAATGTGAACACATGTTTCATCATAATCATAAGCTACCAAGTAGTAATAAGCCGCTAGCTTGATTCTTATTTGCCTTGTAAAGCTTTTGATGGCAATCGAACGCTGTTTATCCACCTGTGTTACCAAACAATCAAATGTTTTCCGCATTTTCCGTGACATCTCTGCATTCATAAACGTGAACAGAGGATGTGCATATTTTTGAGTTTTTGACTATCGTGTTCCTGTCAATCACAAATATATTTTTTCTAAAGTAAAATGTAAAAAAGTCAAAAATTCTGACACCAAGAGACAAGACGAAGAGATAAAGCTGTTTTGTCGTATAATTGTTTGTTTGGACATGTTTGGGGATAATAACAGTTTACCTGCAATTCAACTTATTTATTCAATGGATTCAAAATACTCGAAAGACATGAAGAAGTTGAGGGTATAGCAAATTCCACAAATGTATATCCTATTATTCGGTCCTTAACCGGATAAGCTTCTTTCAGATAAAAGTGAAATTTATCTGAAACTTTAAAATTAATTTTTAAATGGATAGAATTTTATCTCAAAATCTCAAAAAACTATAAAAAAATGTTACATTTATAAGTTTTTGTTTAAACAGTTTCATGTTCTATCTGAATTTTTGTTTTACAAAAAGATATCACGTCCAATGAGTACCTGATAATCCGATAATTAAATTAATTCAAGATGATGTATCATCATACCGTTACAACTTCTTCATCTACTTCTGAAGATTCTTTACGATTTCTTGTAAATGTGCTTCATGCATATTGATATGCAGTTCCGTTTTATTTTATTCTTTTATATAAAAGAACTCTTTCAAGAAGTTTAACAAGATCTTTTTACACTTGGTTAAATTGTTGAATGCTAATTAAGTTACGCCATGTTTGCATTATCAGATAATCACGTAAAGTTCACACTGTGTATTTAATTAAGTATTAAATAAATAAGTAAATTTAATTGGACTCAAACCAATTGAGCTTGAATTTTACATCTTACTTCCTTTAACTTACTTATGTATTAATTCAAATAGAAGTAGTTTTTAGTTGTTTTATGTTAGTTACAAGTTTAAATTTGTATAAGAATGTAAAATTTGGTGTTCCATGGGACCAAGAGTTAAGAATGGTGAAGCCATGATAGCAGACACAGAACTCGAGATAAACCCCATGGGGGCATCACGTCGAAGCCCTTCTCACTTCACTTCTCTATATTTTAGAAACAACCAAACTCTTTTGACATCTTACATCTTGACATCTTGCCTACTACTAACTTGTTTGACATATTTCAAGTTTCAGTTTACAAGAAGACTGAAGAATTTAAGTTAAGTTATATTTTCAACAATTCAAACATTGAAAAAACAAGGTGAAGAAGAAGACTTGGTATAGTAATGTTCATAAATAAATAAGGAACTATTTGATAATCGAAACGGTTTTTTTGTGGTTTATTTAATGTCTTATGATCTGATTATAAAGAATTACAATATACTAAGTATACTCAAAAATCTAAACAAGAAAACTGATTTAGAACATCATCAGTTTATATTTGATGAAGAACATCTTCTTCTGTTTGGGCACTGGCACTGGTACCAACATTACATAATTAACTTAGTGAGTTTGCTGCGAATGGTGGAAGAATGGGATACAGGCCAATCCCTCGAACACAGCATCCCGCCGTGTACCGAGATGCCCTAAATCGGATTGGAGCAAATGGCATTCCCGTCACCGCTGGTCTCGACACTAGACTCGTTGGAGTCGAGTTAGCGCAGGAGCGGCTCCGCCTGTTTTCAAATTTTCAAAAGAGAAAGAAACCATCGGCAAGTCCAGCACGAGTCCACCACGACGCGCACACTTGAACGAAGCACCACGCAGCTTAATCATAATCGAACGCTATCGCACGTACGCTTCGACTTGCATACGAAGTGGCAAACACGTTTTTCGATAACGCGCGGGACTCTCTAGGTCTAGATATAAATACAATTATATTCAATTTACCTTATCAATAATTACCCGAAACGTCGGGCGACGAGCATCGATAAGCGAGCCAGAGCCAAGTTGTATCTTTAAGATTGGGATACCCGGTGTCCGTCGCTTACAAAAAACTTTTCTCCGATGAAGGATCAAGTTCTAATCTTTCGGTGCTAGTGCGCGTCTAAGACAGTTAAGTGCCGTGTTTAAAAATGATGATGATGGACGTTGCTGGGATGTACGGCCACGGACCTAACTTGCAAACGACGAATCCTCCCTATAATCCTCACCATCAACCGGACGCTTATTACAATTATCCGCCGGATCCGTGCGCTCAAACACACCAGATTGCTGCAACACCAACACCTTATAGTACTTACCATCATTACGATGAGGCTTCCTACCATTACAACCACCATGAGGCCACCACGCAGGAAGCACCTCCAAGTCCCCATGATGTCAACTACTATCATCACCATCTTCCAGCATCACAGGCCCAACAGACTTCCATCTTAGAAACACCGACCCAGACACAAACTCATTCGGGGAATCCGCCGAACATCATCTCGACGGATACAGGACTATCGTATACTAACTTAGACTATGGCAATTCCAATTCTTCCACTAATAGCTCATTATATCAAGCATCCTATCCAGGTGACGTGTACCAAAACCAAAGAGACAGGCCTGATCTTAGAAGTGATTCCTTACTGAGAAGCCACCATGTGCATGATCACTATGAAGGAAAGTATCATCAAAGTTTGGATGTGTCTGGGACAAGTGGTGGACCACTCGGTAATGGAGGAAGTGAAGTTTACCTAAATCAATGTCTGGCGACTGGAGATTACCATCAACAGCATAGCATAGGAAGGACTTACAAGGATGAGGAACGGCATCATATGAGACAGCATGTTCTCATGCAACAACAACATCAACAACATCCCCCACAAGGACACCAGGGTCCTGTGTTGCCCACGTACAAATGGATGCAAGTTAAACGCAATGTACCAAAACCACAAGGTAAAATATTTTGAGTTATCTTGATCAGGGCATTGTGTCGTGTGACAAAATATCGTGCCAGTAAATAGAAGCACTGTAGAGTTTGAGGGTTGAAACATGCATAGTTTTAGTTTTTCCGTCGGTTGCGTGTCCAGAAAACCGAAAAAGTTAAAGGCATGTTCACATTTTCCAAGTTTCCGCTCGGGCGCACATAAAATTTCTCAACAATTTCTTAGAAATCACATTTTTAGAAGGTGCTTCAACTGACAACATTGTACTAATCAGCATGTTTCAAGTGTTCCTCATTCGAAAAGATGACAGAGATTTTGTTGGTGATAAGTTCGATTCCTATGCATACGCGTATGTGGTAAGAGATGTTATCAAAGTTCAATTGACGGCATAATGTGATAAGCAGGTCTCGTTGCATACACGCTTGTTCATACGATGTCAAAATTTACTTTGCGCGCTTCTTATCACTTTAATTTCAATTTTGCAATTCCTTATCGACGTTTCAATAACCGCACGTTTTTATTACAACAGGTTGAGTTAATAATAAAATTCGCCTTTGTTAATGGACAATTAATTAAAGTGGAATACATTTTAATCTACCTTTAATAAATATTTGCAAAAATTCAGACTAGGGAAAAATATTGATTTGTGGATTTTATACCTTTGTAAATGGCATTTTTATTAATCCATGATATTGGGTTTGCTCAAGTTCATCACAATTTTTTTTATTGGATGTTGGTTCATCTCAGAATTGCCTGTCTGCAGTCTGTCTCTGATGATGTGTTCAAGTTTTTGTCTTCGGTGTAATTTTGCCTCGAAAAAGGCAAGCAAACACAGCTGATCCGTAAAGTCAACATATCCTCGAACCACATCTTTGTTTTCAACCAGATAATTGAGAAATATACAAGGTATTCGCAACCCGTAGTAGAAAAACACCTATAACAGTCTAAAAGTGGAACTGTTTAGAGGGTTCCAGAGGACTTGGTGTAAGTTTGACTTGTTGACTAAAAGGCGCCCTTTGCGTAATGCGTTTTTGTCGAGTCAACTTTCAGCCCCGTTTTAGGCAAACTTTTGAGCTGAAGCCGAAAAACACCAACCCCTGTTTACTTGCTATTGTTTCATCGAACAAACATCAGCGACAGCAGCATCCAATGTTCAAATAAAGATTATATAATTCGCAAATTTAAGACCTAACGCAAAATCTGTAATCTGACCCCATAATAGTTAGAAGATCTCAGATTGCCAACTTTTTTCTTATGCAAATTTTGTTTACCTAGACATGATCTTTAGCCACACTTTATTAAGGGACTAAGGGTAAAGTATGGTAAAGAATGTAACGGACGCTAATACTGTTCCCTGTGGTGGGCGACAATGTCATTGTGGGTACAGTTAATGTGTAGCCCCATCAAGTATGGCTAATATAGAATAATGTAGAATTGCAATCGCCGTCGCTGGTCGTCCACCACGTCCACCAACTCAATGTCCACATCAGCCGTCGTTTTAATAAACGAGTCCAGGAAAGCTTTTAGTACACCTTACAACACATACGAGTCACCGAGTCCTCTAAACTGGCCACTTCAATCCTTAGCGCTATTGTTTTTAGTAGAGGAAAGTTGCCAGTGTTTGGGAAACCTTCATTGGAAACCTCTTTATAGTTGGCGCAAACGTGCGTATTCGAAACATAATCCTAATCAGTTTGCGTGGATCTCGCGCTTGCTTTCGCTTTGGGCGCTAGCGGCTCACACATTCCCATTTTCATTTCCATTCTTTAATACTCTTTACCTGTCGGCCTTGCCGTTCTTGCGTTTATAGTTAGCCTCACTTAATTCCAATTTCAATTCAGGCAACCAATTTCAATTCGACTTGCATGCGTCTTTTTCTTCTCGACTCAATTCAGGACATTCATTTTTCCCGTTTATTAGTTTTTTCGTGAAAATAAATGGCCAGGACATTAACTTAAAATACTTGAAAATATTTACAAAGTGAAGTATCACTTTTATTCAATTTTGTTCTACGAAATTCTGAAGATCTAAAAATGTAATTTTGCGATTTATAATAAAACATAATTTCTCTAATCTTATCAAATGTAAGCCAAAAGTGGTTTATCGGTCACATATTTCGAAAAATCAAATCAAATTTGAGATAAATAATGAAAAATGCTTAAAAACCGATTTATCTAAAATTAAAATCCCATTAACAGCTGAAGAGGTTATAGAGACCGTGACAGTTTTATCTCATTCTACTTCAACTTCTATACTTCTACTTCTACCAATCCATATTGATGGAAATATTGATGAAAATATTGAAACCTGAACTGCCTCGACTTACTATCATTATAGGCATAACAGGTATCGATATCATATTTAATTGACTTAAAACAAAACCTCTCTTCGACCTTTCTTGTTCCTGTCTTCACTCAACTCAACTCGACTCTTCGAATGCTGATATTATGTTGTTGTCATCGATGTCTAGTCAGGCTTAGTCGCGTCGTTCAGGTGAAATGAGCAACTTTATCGACGCATGTATCGAATATTCATATCAGACACCTTCCATGGTTTTTCATTCAATTAACTGCTCCATGGTCCGTATCCAAGTTAAAAACTTAACTCTAAACCATTGAGATGAACTTTGGCAACAAGTTTGAGACAAAGACACGAATGCCATGCGTACTGGTGTATGCCCGTCATCTATAATTACCAACGTAGCGTGTAGTTAACACCGTGCTGTCACAACAGATTAATGAATGTCTCCCCAGACTCACACCTTCATCCCAAACCTGAACGAAGCTGCACAATTACGAGGACATCCAAACATGCTCTTGTTTGCGGGTATCATGTCAAGTTTATGAGATCGTCAACTTTATCGAAAAATATTTCGATAAGTTCTTAGACGTAAAAAGTTGTTTGGGGCATGTAGGTAGGTGGTGTGTATTTTTCTGGCACATTGAGAACAACAACGAATGCGTGTCGTGACATGTAATCGAATTGCGTGCACTTTTCGAAACGAACGCGAAGGCAACTTCAACTTCAACTAGCCCCACATATCACACCACATGCACAACATACTCCATACCAAGTGATTCACTCGAAAAAAAATCGTGGATTTTGCTAAAAGTTTAAAATTCTAGAACATCCTCTAAGCAGTGGTATACTTTCACATTATGCGAGAGCGCGTGAATAAAAATTTCTCTTATGAAGATATTGAAGTAGATATTTCTAAATTTAGTTGTCAATATTTTTTTTACTTTGACTATGTATGTCGTTCTTGTTCTGGTTCATTTATTAAGAGACTTTTTAGACCTTAACTTAAGTTCGCCTTACGACCAGTTACTTTTCTCTCTGCAACGAAGACATCGACTATACTATAGAAAATAATAAAGTGTAACATGGCATGGCATAGAGCAGCTTGTCAGCCGATGTGATGTTGAATTCAGTTCTTGTTCTTCGGTTGGCGTGGCGGCGTTGTTCGCGTTGTTGAGCATCCATCGAGAGAGCCCCCGAAGTGATCAATCCTGACTGGTTAGACAGCATCAACACCATCTGCATTCACGCACTCGCCACGCCAAACCTTCTATATGAAAAAGAAAAAAATAGTACAAGGTGTTCCAATAGGAAACTTTGAGGATCCTCGGTGGAGATGTTGAGAATTTTGAAAGTTGGAGAAGTTTGAGGAACACTTTGTGTGAGATGCTTTTATCCTTATTCTTTCAGACTGAAAGTCGATGTCGGGGCCAGAATTGTATCATATTATAATAATCGTTAGGATCAGTATGATGTGCTACCATTAACGCATCAAAATCAACATAATCAAATTCACTTCGTTCTTTTTGCTTCCTATTTCTTATTCGGTTTTTATTATCTCCACTCAAGACTTGAGACATCTTTATTCCAATTTTTCAATATGCATTTTCAAAAAATTATTAAATTAGGAAACTCCGAACTTTTTTGCTCTACTTTTTTGTAAATTTACTACTCAATTTGATTTGACGTTTGAATATTAAAAGCATGTTATCTAAATGCAAAATGCATGTTTTATGAATCCTGAATCCTGAATAGGATGACGTTGCACACTCATATTTTCTAGTTTCATTATTTTCCAGTTATCCTCGTTTTAGTAAGTTTAACACTTGGCATTAACTGGCTGTGTTTCTTGTCGACTTATCCTACATCCTACAACACACTCCATATTCCCCGTAGGAATAATATCAAAATATGTTCTGTATGCATAGTTGGGTTTGGGTCGGCCGGAAACAGTCGCAAGTGTCAGCTCGTTCCATGTCAAATTCGATAAAATCTTTTTTAGCGTGTATGCCATGTACTTGTTTCAATCATCAAACTCTACAACTCGAAACTAACTATACTCCTATACCTAACTAAAAAAAAAACTATAACAAAACGCGCATGCATTTACAACTTTTGTTCTATTAGTTAATAAAGTTATATTTGAAAATTTATTACAAGTTAGAACGCTTTGTACCTAATGGTAAATTGAAAAATGTGTTCTAACTATGATAAAAGGGCGAATAAAAAAACAACCCCTTTGATTAGCGAAGATACGAAACAAGCGAAGTCGTTGTGACAGCTACATGAAACATGCAATGTGCAAACTGCACTATTTTTCCATCCAACAACTATTTTTTTGTATTAAAAAATGTTCTTTGAAACTGGAAACTACAACTGCGCGCTTTTTCTTGACAGTTGGTATCGTATCAGACTTAGGAGTCTGAGTTGAGCTTGGAATAAAGACGACGAAGACGAATCGTCCTGTCGTTATTGGATTAAGACACGTAGAAAGCTAGGAGAAACGACGAAACAGCACAATGTAATTTTCAACACATTCCACCGATTGCAATATCGTAGCGTTACTGGTAGGTTTTTCGAGAAATGCGCGCAGAAGGACAACATGTGCCGTTGTACCGAATTACAGTGCTAATCAAGATCTAATCCGTCTTCCTTAAAACCTTAATGCAACGCAGGGAGGAATTTGCTCAGATCTACAATTTTGAGCATTTTTAGGGGCTGAACTTCTACAAAAAAAAGTTTGAAATATTCGATATTTGTGTGTTTGGCAACCAAATAACAAAATCCAACCCTTTCGTTTAATTGCATTTGTATCTTAGAGCTGAAGCTTAATATTAAGAGCTTGATTTGAAGGGCTAAATTGTCTAATAGACGAGGGTGGAAAGTAATATTACACCAAACTGGACAACTGTTGACAGAACTGACCAAATGTTTCTTATTCTATACTGGCTGAATCGTGCCTCGTAATTACAATAGGATTAATTTTTGTTCCAGGTCCAAAAATACAGCCAGCAAACATGGACTACACCACAGCCGTATCGACAATGGGAACAACGCCAAACCTAGACCTGAATCCAGCATCCCGTCCTTCCTGCCTGAGCAACTCCTTGAATTCGAGCATGTTGAGCTTAAATTGCTTGAACACCGGCCGCACAAATTTCACCAATAAGCAACTGACAGAACTCGAGAAAGAATTCCATTTCAATAAGTACTTGACACGTGCACGACGCATTGAAATCGCCTCCGCGCTCCAGCTCAATGAGACCCAGGTGAAAATTTGGTTTCAGAATCGACGCATGAAGCAGAAAAAACGCATGAAGGAAGGCTTGGTACCGCCAACGGATGGACATACTAATAGTTCGCCACAAAACGACCTCATGCAAGGTAGTAGCGAGAATAGTCGCGAATCGAATTGATTTTCTATCTAGTAACAACGTTGAACATAAAAGTCGCCAAAGATTCTTAAACTAAAAACTTTAAAATAATCAAATTTAAAATATATTAATTTATTGGAAGAAGTTAACTTGGAATTGAAAAAATTGAAAAGTAGCCGACTTGACTTAAGTAGTTTATTAATTAGCCATTCTAATTAAATAATACATGAAATATTGTACATTTGTAAATAATTAACTTAAAATTAATTCATGTAGTCAACTATTAGAACTTTAGTCAACAATTTCAGCGTTTGTGGAAGTTATTGAAAAAAGTTCTTTCTAATCTAATAGTGAACTAAATTAACTACGTATACCTATTAATATGTATACATCAAAAGTAGAGTTGCTCAGGGATATGCATACTATGACTATGTCGATGTATTATAAATAAATATGATAATGAAATTTCAGCCCAAATCCAATTATTTCTCCAACCAGAATGATATCAAACCTATTAATAGACATACCACCAGACTTATTGGTTGTTTCCGAGTGGTAGAACTCCATCCGCATTCAATGTCCGTCTTCATAACTTCTATCATACTTGCATTATTCTTATTAGAACACGGAGAGTTTCTCAAATCATCGTTGACATGTCTACAGAAATAGTCATACTCGTTGAATGAAGATAGTCGACTTGGTGTTCTCGTACAAAGGTACTGGCGACGTTTCCGTTGCCACACCTCAATCCACCCTAATTGACAGTCACACGATAACTTGTTCTCGTGTATCCAGATATCTTTCAAAAATGATCTCCTCGGTTGATTAGGCCTACCACCAGTGGAAGGATTCTCGAAATGTGTCAATTGCAAATTGTACTTTAACTCTACTGTAATGTTTCTGACACGGGGCATGTTTTGAAAGATATCAGGCTGTACCCGTTGCATGCTCGTATTTTGCAGAGAAAAGTGTAGAGTAGGACTTCCTATTCCCTTTAAAAATAGACCAAATAAGATTTTATTAGTTTAAAGAAAATTTTAGACTACCTCTAGCAGATCTCCACTGAAGGTATGCAAGCCAAGGCCTGAAAATGTCACATTTCGTAATTTTGGCGGAAAATGACCATCCATTTCTCGCTGTAAATTTGTATCGTGTTCTACTTGTACCTCCAAGTCTCTCAAACCCGTATTTTTACCCAAAACCCGTGGTATATTAAAGTTTTTAACATTGTTGTAAGCGCTCATCTTGAGAGATTTCAATGCATACATTTTACAAAAAACACCATTCTGAAATATATTTTAAGTCTGTGATTAGGGTACAATCTAAGTAAAAATTAGGGTACCTCAAAAGTGTTCAAGTCGAACCCCCTAATGTCCAACTGCTCCAAATTTTCGGCGACACCTAAAAGCGACATGTTCGTCAACGATGTTATTGGATTACCTGCAAGGGATAAACGTCGGAGGTTCGTCAAAGAATGTGTAACAATAGGTACGGCCGTCAAATCATTGTAGTCCAGATTCAAGGTACGCAGGTAACTCATATTGGCTGCCATTTCCGGTG
>JARJDT010026136.1:0-16021 GCA_030264655.1 Leptusa sp. GC000079 | reverse complement strand
TGATCATAATGATAAAATTAATCAACGCGACAATCAAAAAGCGTTTGACTGTTTTTACACTAGGTGCAATCTTCCTAGGCCAGCCATCTCAAAACATAACGAAATCAGACCATAGATTTCGTCCGTTTTTCAGCGTCTTGCTAATAAGCGTTATCATCCTGCACACATTTTTCAGCACAAAATTTACGAGTGGAATAATTGTACCAGAATATAGTGACAACATTGAAACGTTGCAAGACTTAGCTAAGAGTAATCTGCTCTGGTATTCTACTTATCACATCAATTGGGACACTGAAGAGGACACAAGCGAATTGTTTAAAACAATCTATAACAAATATCGGCGAATATATACCAGGGATTTCAAAAAACTGTTCAATAGAACATTTGCCTACGAACTTGAACTTGTTCATGGTCGATACGCCTTATATTTAGCGTTTCCCCTACATGACGTCTTGCACTTCAAACCAATGAAGGAAATTCTGCGATATCAATATTTCGCGATACCAATACGCAAAAATTCAGTCTACTTACCAGCACTGAATAAATTATGGTTGGATGCAGCCCAATTCGGACTTATTTACTTCTGGGACACTTTGGCGTTTGAAACTGGCGACGATTTGAAGAAACAAATGCATTTGCTCCTTTTCAATTTGCGCAACCAGCGCCAAACATTAGACATGGGAAGATTGCAAACCATTTTTTTCATCTGGATTGGTGGATTAATCCTAAGCACGTTTGTTTTTGCCTTCGAAGTCTTTATTAATCAGTATAAGTCATATAAAATAAGAAAATTGAAAAGTGTAAACGCAAATGTTAAAAGTGTTGCAACCGATGAATCAGTCGATGACAAACGGGTGTAAAAACTGAGTAAATTGATTAAAATTATAAGTGGGCGCCTTATTGATGGAAACATGCGGTCTCAATTCAAAGTCGAACCCTCCATCCCAAAAATTCTTCAGCCTTATAGCAAGTGCTGTATAGTACTGATTGTCATATTTCTTCGCCGTGTCGTACAACTTTTTGAGAACCGATCTCGATTTCGACTTGCGTTTGATAAGCATCAGATACCAAGCCCATAAACTCAAATAAGCGGGAACATAGAGCAGATTTTTCTGCACAGCTTTCTTTATCAACTCAAAGAGGACTTCGATTTTTGGGTGCAATGCTTCTTGTTGGCTTCTCTCCGATAACCTCAAATTGTGCGCCATTAGAATTAAGTTTCCTTCCAATTGAAACAACATAATCTTGATAATCTTGCAATTGCTCAAGACAACATCGCTGTAATCAAAGTCGACGTCCCATTGTTTGGCGCGTTCGTAGCGCCCTCTTCTCAACATTTGTATGCGAATAAGCAACTTGAATGCGTAATCCTTGTTTGTCAGCGAGCTCTTGTGAAAGTAGTAATTCTTAGCAAACTTGACCACATCGTCAAAGGTAATCACATAGAATCCTGTATAGTTGTAGCAAAGCATTGCCATTAAGTAATGCAGCAGAAAACCGCTACTATGATTCGAATTTAATTGTCGCGTTAACAATGTCAACATGTCAATGAAGTCCTGGAAGTACAGAGTGTAAATGTTGAGTTCGCAGAGTAAAGCCAAGACTGACGGATTGATGCTTGCTATTTTCGATTGTTCTGTAATGTGGACTAACCGATAACCTAATCGAATCGCTTTCTTTATATTGCCTTGGGTGACTTGCACGTTGATAACCACATCGAGTAGTTGCAATAAAGTGTGCATGTAAAAAGTATCGTTCTGGGTATATTTCGCTTGAAATTCTCGAATTATGTACTTTTGTAACCGCTCGCAGGTCTCATTATCGCCACTCTTACGGCAAATCTCGATGGCATCGCAATAGATGTCGACAATTATCGAAATGTTGTAATTGGCGATTTTCAGCAATGAAAGACTATACTCGCAGCAATCACGTGCGAAAAGCCAATTGTTTTCCATAGCGAAGATTTTCGCGCATACAAACATAGCGATGCCCATCTCCCAACCAAACGCACTATGTTTCGTGTTGAGCGGCTTTAAAGTTTTTAAATTGAGGTGTCGCCGGTGAAGTAAAAACTTAAAGTGTTTGAAATTGAACGCGAGTGTCGGGACATTATATTGACGCAATGCTAGGATTATGTTATTCTTCGCCGCTTCAGTGTCGCGGATTTTCATGTTGCAAATTGCCAACGCAATGGAAGCTTTGCCGATGTGATATCTTCTAAAATTCTCGCTGATTTCTTTGTCTTTCCGGTGGAAATTCACGAGTGACAGTTCGCGTGTTTCCTGCAAAGTCTTGATAGCTCCAATGATATCCCGCATACAGAGTTGTATAAGTCCAAATTTAAGCTTGTAAAACGTTACCTTACCAAATTCGTTGCTTTGCTTCGCGTGTAGAATCAAATCTTGGTAAATGACATGCAACATTTCAAGGCATTGACAGCTCTTCGGGTCGTAGACTCGCTTCAAGGGTAGGTACTTTTCGTCAAATTTGAAAGGACTGGGATAACCATCGCCAGAAGGTCTTCTCGCACTTATACCTCCCAATGGGGCTACCGCAAAATGTCCTTTAATAGCCGTCTTGATATTTTCATAGCTATCTCGTGCAAAGTCGTCATAATTCGGTACGGTTGCAGGATTACGGCAAAACTCTAAGAATTCTTTATAATTGCCGAAAAAGGCGTAGTAATTTGCTGGGTTCCGCACGCAATTCGGACAAATATGTTCCATTCTCTCCAAAACTTCCGCGCAAAGCACGTGCAATTCATGTCTTTGGTTCTGAGGAATGCGCTCGTAGGCAACACTTTGAAACCGTCCATTGCGGAAATGTATCAGTTTGCAGTAGGAATATTTAGGGAGCAATTGCCTTTCCTCGGTGAAGAAAGCATCATCAAAGTAGCAACGACAGCAAATCACTCGCGCATCGTATTGTTTTGAGGTTACGTATCGAGTGCCGCATTCAAAGATTCGCTCCTCAAACAAAATACGAATGGAATCAGCTAAGAGTTGATCCGAAGGATAATTCAGAGTAATCATTAACAGTGTGCGTCCAAATAGTGATCCTAGCAAGGAAGCAGTCTTTACAACCAATTGTTGAAAAGGAGTGAAGGAGTCAAACAAGTCCAGGTAAATTATATCCATGGTGAGCGCGTCTTCTTGTAGCATTTTGTCACTGCTAAAGTCCAGAATTGGAAAAACGTTTGTCATCTGATTCGTAAGATTATTACTAATGTACGAAAAAGCTGTAGTGTCTAGTTTATCCTTGCTTGAAAATTTCAATTCTATAGTTTCATTGTTTACAAGTCTCAGGAGACAACATTCGACGTATCCAGGTACTCCATCGCAGGTTAACATGAGTAAATTTGCGAGATTATTGGAAATTGCTCGCACATTAAAGAAACCGCAAGCTAAGGATGTGATGTAACGTGATTTAAGTGGCAAGAGTTCCTTGATCCGAATATCAAAATTGTCCTTAATTCGCTTGTGCATTTGTTTCGGTATTTTGGTCACTGCCGAAGACAGAACTAACCGCAAATGTGGAGACGGAAAACTCATTTCCAATATTTCCCAACTTTCCAGGTCAATGAATTCCACATTATCAATTAGTATCACTACAGTTCTCTGGGAATAAGAAACCAAGTCTCGGAAATAATTCAGTGTCCGGTATTTTTGCAGTGCAATCTCGTCATCGAAATCGTCCGCCTCGGAAAATGTGACTAATTTACGTGGAAGATTGAGAAAAGTGTCTGTTCGTCCAGTAATCTTATAAATCTGATCAAATATCTGCGTGTAAATCTCCGAGATGCAATAATATGGGTGACTCTTGTGGGCTATGAGTGTTACAAGCACCGATACATACGTTGAATTCTGACGAGTATCTTCATGAATGTGTGAAATCAGCATAGATTTACCAATCATTTCCGGTCCTTGCAATAGAATCCCACTGAACCCCACCACTGAAGGCTTTTGAAGCATTCCCATAATGAGGTTATAATCAGATATTCGGTCGACTAGCGGTTTGAGATGTATTCGCTCTTCGGTGCTATCAAAGCCTTCGTTGAATTCGAATATATAATCAGTTTCGCCGTTGTCGTCGACTTCTTCAAGTGCCAGTTTGAAATACAAAGAGGACAACTTCGAAGTGTTGTAGATTTTATAGTTGCAAGTGACTTTGTCCTGGAATCTTTCAGCCAAGCTTCTTGCCTTGAAAACTGGGCGTCCTATAATCGCATATTCTCGCCTTAAAGGATGCCCGATTACACTGCAATAAACTATTCCAGAAGCTATTCCACACGAAACACCCACAACGGACGCTTTCGTTTGCAAGCTTGCTTTAATCTTATAGGAAAACTTGAGTGCGTTAAGACTTTCGTTCTCGTGATTAATGAGCACTAAACCAAAAACGACGTTAATTAAAATGCCGGATTCAGTGACAAAAACGTGGTTGATCGTCGCGTATATATCCTTTAAATTTTCAATGATAACACGCAAGACTAAGTTGATGGTGTTGAGCAGAGATGGCGGGTCGAACGTCCTCGGGATAATCATAAAATAAACATCTGTGACTTCCCGGATTTCAGTGAGATATTCAACCGGTTGACTTTCAGTGATCTGTGCAAAGACAACTTCGTTCAACAGCGGCTTCATATCTTCAACTGACCAGAATTTAGGAGCTAACTTAATTTCCTCGCGCTGAGGCAATTGCTTTACAAACTTGTCGATTATTTTATTATTCGTCAAAACTCTTGTTGATACGAGTAATGATCTTAAGATATTTCTATGCTGATAGTGTTTTTCAATGAGACTAACAACATAAACGTACTTTTCGTCGAAAAAGGCTTTCTTGGTGACTTCACTCGATTTGTAAGAGATTTTCAATATTTTGAATCCTTCTGCGACAGCTGTCACAGTGTAACGTTCTTGAAGCATGTGCGGCCATGCACTACTTGTTACAATAACATCGCCAAAATTGGCCGATTTGATAGAATGCCGTAGTGATTCGAATGCGTCGCCGACGATTACAACTTGGTTAATGTCGTAATCGCCCGGGATACCAATCGAGACATTTCCGCAGGAAACTGCCGTTTTGACCATTAGAGGTACATTTACATCCGTGTCGTATACGCCTAGAAGTTTCTGTATGACATTGGCACACACCACGACTGTGTGCAGAATTTCATACATTGATTGTTCGGGTTGCACTTTCCATAAGGTGATGAAACTATTTGAAAATATTGTTAAAACATCGCCGCCGTAGCTGCGAAGGACTTCAATGATTGACCCAATATAGGCGTTCAAGTTAATGCTCATTTTGTACAATTCGCCCAGTCCACCCTTGCAATAACGCTCGATAAGTTCGATAATCCCGTTAATGTCCACGCATAAAAGTACACCGACAAAGTGATGGGTGTGGCTCATGGCGTAAGTCGACGCGTGCAGTAATAAAATTGCATCGGGCAAAAATGTCGAAAACTGGTAAATCTTACGCTTGGTCTGTACATATTCGATGCGTTTCATCAAAACGCGTTCTTCGATGATATTTGATCCATTTACAGGGTCGAAGCGGATCCGCATTTTAAAAGTTGCAATATATCTAAAATCAATCAAAACTGACAATGTTTGTTGTTTATTTGAACAATACATAAAACAATACAATAAAACAAAAATAAGTCAATTGATAGGAAAAGGTAAGATAACTTGAGACCACTGATCCAAATTAAGATCTAAAACTTCCCGCAAATTGATATGGACCCGTGTTCTGTAATGGAAAGCAGGTGCATTTCCCTTCCAATGATGTCGTAACTGTCGCACGAGACAAACATGATACAAGTTGCCTTGTTTCTTGCTGATCTCTTCAGTTTTCTTCAACAATTTTGTGGCCCGCTTTGGATTACCAAACAATTGGTATTTCCATGCTGTCAGTGCGTAGAACCTCGGATGCAATATTTGCAAATGTTTGATATGCATCTTGGCCATGGCAAACTCCTTATTTAGGGAGATCTCTAGCCGACTGAAACTATTATTCCTCCGTTTCTTGATACATATTTCAATCATAGTGGCTTCAATCAAATTGAGCAGAATCCGCACCAAAATTGGCTTCTTCATGGTGGTGCTGTTAAAATGACAGTTTGGTTTGTACTTTTCCGCATTAACATACATTTCTGCTTTCATCATGTGCAGGTAAAGTATTGAGAGCAAATATGACTTTTCCAAATTGACGCGATCCTGAGGATTGTAGTTGAGAAAACTGTAGATGTTTTTGAGTAGAGCGTCAATTGGCACATAGGAATAGCCAGTTAGTAGCGCAATATCCAGAGCGTTCGCATAGTACCACACTAGGGAATCGTCGTAGATGCTTTTTTTGAGAATTTGTATCAGATCCAGAAACTCCTTGAATCGCAGCGTGTAGCAGAAAATTGTCGATAGCCAGACACCAACTTCGTTGCGTATGCGATAGATGTAGACTTTCATGGAAAAATCGACAACTCTGTAACACATGCGTACAGCTTTATCTAACCTGCCCGAATTGACTTTAAGTTCGAAGTCGACGTTGAGAAGGTACATTATGTGTTTTGAGAAATACCCGCAATTGTTGCCGTAATTCAGTATAGCCTCACGGAAGACATATTTCTGTAACTTTTCGCAAATTTCCTTGTCGTTTCCGTAACGATAGAGCTCGATAGCAGTGCAATAAGCATCAAAGAGCATAGGAATACGTTCATTCATTTGTCTGAGTATCCAAATGGCATAAGATGAACAATATCGTGCGTAATTAAATTTCCCTTCAGCGCTGTAGATTCTGGCACAAAGAATCAGACAAATGCTAAACTCCCACTTCATCCAAGTTTGCTGCATCTGCAGCGGTTGGTACGTGTGAGTATTGACGAGATACGATTTGTTAAGAAGCAACTGATGGTGAACAAAATTGAACACGAGGGAAGGAACATTAAATTGCCTCAAGGCAATTGCCATGTAACTTTTGGCATGTTTCACCTGGCGAAGATTCAGAAACGCGGTTGCTAAACCCATTGTAATCCGACCAATATGATACTTGCGAAAATTCTCGGTAATCTCTGTTTCGTACATTTTGACTGTCGCCAATTCAAATGCTTCGCGCAATACTGCGATGGCATTAACAACATCTCGGGCTATAATTAACACTATCCCATAGACAGTGAAGAAATAGATGCGTTTGGATAAATGCCGTGCATTAGTACTATGATGAATCAGTTGACGGTAAACGAAGGGCAAAATGTATAAACAGTAACATTTATCCGGATCAAAGTAATTGCGCAGAGTTTGGATAGCAATGCGATGTTCGGCGATTTGTTGTGCATCGCCACGAATAGTGCGTCGCACACATTCTTTCAAATGTTCTCCATGCTCAGGATTGCATTCAGTCATGTGGAGTTTCCCAGTTTGACAACACTCAACAATCGCCTTGTATCGAGTTGATAACAGGAAACTATCAATAGGGTTGCGCAGACAATTCGGACACTTGTGGATCGTCGACTCGAGGACGTCTGTGCATAACAGGTGCAAATCCTTCTTTTGATTCACTGGTATCAGGTCATAGACGACCGTCTTCATACTTTCATTGCGGAAATGTATCACTTTGCAGTATTTGTAAGTATCTGTCTCTTTCCTCATTTGTGCCATTTCTATGTCACTCATATAGCAACGGCAACAGCCTTGCGTCCGGTTGATTGGATAGCCGTTCACCATACTTGAACCACAAGCCAAAATCTCTTTGTCGAACAAACTTTTGATTCCTTGTGCTAATGCCCTGCTGTCTGGATAGTGCAAGGCGACAATTAACAGATTTCTGGTAAAAATAGTACCTAAAACTGCACTGACTTTCAAGATGTTCTGCTCAAACGGCTCCAGGGAGATGTAAAACTCGTGTGTAATCGAAGCAAGTGTAACTGTCTCGGTTGTAGTGTTATCACTGAAAGTCATAATGGTGATTTCTCGTGGTCGTTTATCAAAGATTTCGTGGTGGATCGGAATATAGTCTAAAGTAATATCGCCTTTGAGGGCGTAGACAAGATTTAAGTTTTCGCTGTTGATGAAATACAAAAGGCAATTTTGCACGTGTCCCGGACGTCCACGACAAGTCTTGATTAGGATTGCAGAAAGTGGAGTTGATAGTGCATCAACGCCCAATAAATAGCAGGCCACTGTGTTGATCCAGTAATCCGAAAGGGGTTCGATGGTATAGAAGGTGAGTTTTTCACATTTTGAGACTACGTCGTAAACTTCCTGACCGTTACGATCGAAATAAGCAGTCGCTAAAAGACGTACCTTGCTCGTACGCAGAGTAATCTCCAAAATCTCCCAGCTTGGTCTATCGATGTATTGAAAATCGTCGATGATTATGAAGCAAACGCGGTCACTGCCGAAACAAATCATGTCACGAAAATTGTTCAGAATTCTATACTTATAATAGGCAATGTCTTCATCATCGGAGCTTTCAACTGGGTTTAGTAATTCCGCAGGTAAAGTCAAAACAGTTGAGATATTGCCCTGCAACCTGGTGTTGATATCATATAATTGTTGGTAAATTTTTGCGATGACGAAGTATGGCGTCGTGGTAAGTTCCTGCAAGCAAACCGACCCTATAATAAAATTATTGGAAGATTTGAAGCGTTTAAGGACAACATCGATTACTCCGCTCTTCCCTAGTTTTTCTGGCCCAACAAGAACAATACCTAGCCCACCAGGCGCCTGGCTTTCAATCACTTCACAAATGTCGGCTAATTCCTTTTTTCTCCCAAAGAGTTTACCGCTTTGAAAGTTCTTCGTGTAGAAAACGTTTTGCTCATTACTTTCAAACTCTTCGTTGTACTCCAACAATTGTCCTTGATCGAATAATCGCTTGCATCGTCTCGAAAGGCATCGAAAATAAAACGAGGACAATTTTGAAAACTTGAAAGTTTTAAAGTCGCAGATCACTTTGTCTCTGTAACGATTGATAATACGAAATGCTTTGCTCAACGCTGTTCCTAGAATAGTGTAGTTTCTTCGGTACGGATGTCCCAAGACACCACAGTAGAAGGAACCTTCAAGAACACCCACTGAGATCCAGTGAACTCCTGGAATATTCTGAAAATGTTGGCTGATCTTGTACGAGGAGCGCAACGCTCGTTGACTTTCGATATCCTGTCGACTGCAATGAAGCCCATTGATGATGACAACCTTAATGTCATAAGCAGCTTCCATTTTGTAAATGAACGACTGGGGATCTTGGACAAACTCTCGGATATCATGAAAGACATTGCGAATGAACGAATCACTCATGCACAGTGCATCGTTGGGTTTCAGACAAATCACTTGTACGGTTAACGTTGTAATTTCGGTCAAATATTCCACAGGTTGATGAGAGTCAACATGTGCTTGCACACGTTCACAGACAAAGGACCGAATTCTGTTCAAGTTGCAGATACGCGAAGCCATCTTGACAGTGTTTCGTTCTGGAATTGTCTGGACAAATTCGTTAGCTAGCTTAGTTATAACTTCAAGGGTGTCAATGCGCCGATTTCTATGCAACAATTGCATGAAATCCATGTGTTTCTTAAGTAGTTCACGCAATTCATCTTCTTTGTTGGCGAAATATTGGTGTTGTTCTGACTCGTTTGCTTTATACGTTATTTTACCACTCTGAAAAGGTGAAATTTAGGAATCCAACAAAACACTTTTGGGCAAAATTTTTACAAGAATGGTAACAGCGCCTGTTTCGGTCCTTACAGCATCGTAACGTTCTTGCACCATGTGTGCCCATGCCCTGGAAGATAAACAAATCTCTCCAGACTTAGTTTGTGTCAGAAGAATTATTAACCGTTCCATAGCTTCACCGCGCAGGAGGTAAATCTTGACCTCGTCGCCATAGCTACTGAAATGCAAGTTACCACAAACGATTGTCATCTTAATACTTAGTTTGTGCGAGACTGTCGTATAAAAATCATTTAAAGTATCCTTGATGATACACGCACAGAGCACGACCAAGTGTAAGATTTCATAGAGCGATTCGTCGGTGGCAACCTTCCACAAATTGAGGCAATTATTACCGAAGATTTTCACCACATCGCCGCCCCAATAAGTCACTGATTCTATAATTATTCCCAGAAGTGCATTCATCGTAGAGGTCAGTTTGTAAATACCACCATCACTAAATTTGTTGAAATTTCCTATGAGATTGTGCATGCCTGTAATGTGTACATCTAGTATCACACCCACAAAAGGAAGATTATCGACGCTCTTTGACTCAGAAGTATCTTCGGTTATTATGTAATTAGGCAGAAAAGTGGCGAACATCTCCAATTGTTTGCGCATTTGCGAGAATTCGATTTTTCTGTAGACAAGTTGCTCTTGCAAGAGGTCTCTAGTAGCCGTGGTATCAAAGCGTATATGCATTTTAGGTCTTTTTAATTAAAACAAGGGATAAAATTAAGATAAAAGCAATATTTACGTTAATAATTATTTATTTATTGAATTATGACACAAGTTTATACGCCTACTTGTGCATCTTTGTACTCTTTTACACTGCCACGCTCTAGAAACACTTTTGGTCTTGTTCCATTTCTATCTGTATCAGCGAATTTCACTCCTTTGGGTCCATAACCTCCTCCACCCGGTGTATGGAGCGAAAAAACATCCTGAACAAATTTTGAAACAAATAATTTTTAATGAATGAATAAAATTTCTTGTAGTAAACTTACCCCCGGATGCATATCAATGGAGTTCTTAGGTCCTAAACTGATAACCCTACCATCAGTCCGCTCCACTAAGTTAACCCCACATTTGCCAGGTTCACCACCCTGCAGGCCATACGGAACAGTCACTCTGCGCTCACTTAGAATCGACAAAGTTACCGGTGCCCGGAAGCACAACTCCCTTATAACACCATCACCACCATTGAATTGTCCTAGACCACCACTATTGGGCCTCAAAGTGAATTTTCTCACATAAAGAGGATACCTGCGTTCTATAATCTCAATATCAGTAATGCGAGTGTTGGTCATGTGGGTATGCACCCCTGACATTCCATGCCACGTGGGACCCTAAAAACACCTCGAATATTAATTTTGCTGGTTTTCATACACTGGTGGTAAACATACAGCGCCACTTCCACCGGCTACAGTCTCATAGTTGCCCCACGTTTCGTCCCCAAAAGTCAAGTTGTTCATGCATCCTTGTGAAGCTGCACAAGCGCCAAATGCTTTGAAGATCACATCAACTACTCGTTGAGATGTCTCAACATTACCACCAACGACAGCTGCCCCTTCACTTGGGTCCAACATTGATCTTTCTGGGATTATTACTTTGATCGGGGCCAAACAACCCTAAATTTTTAATAAGTGACACTTAATTTTTACTAATTTGGACTAAAGTCTTACCTGGTTTAAAGGTACGTCATGACCAACCATGCATCTTAAGCAGTAAATTAGGGCAGATAGAGTAATAGCTTTAGGTGCGTTGCAATTTCCATGCACTTCAACACCAGTGCCAGTAAAATCACAAATAGCACTACCTTCTTCTTGGTTCAAGGACACTTTCAACTTAATGGGTGAACCATCATCCATTCTGTCCTCGGCTTGCAAGACACTTGTACCATGTTTAGCAATAGTCTCTTTGGCAACTTGCTTGAGCATATCACGCACAGCTAATTCGGCATTCGTTTGAATGTGTCCCATGTATGCTTGAACCACATCCAGCCCATATTTGTCAATTAGTTCCCCGACTAATTGGATACCCTTTTGATTGGCGGCAACTTGTGCCCGAACATCGCTAAGATTATCACTCAAGTTGCGTCCACCTGCTTTACGCAAGACATCAAGGAATGCATCTTCTTGGAAGACATTGCGTTTGACTAGCATAAAACTAATGAAAGCTGCACCTTCATCTTTCAAGGACTTGGAATGAGGAGGCATTGATCCTGGAGTAATACCACCAATATCAGCATGATGTCCACGACTTGCCACGAAAAAGATTGGTTTCTTGTCCTTTTGGTGGAAAACTGGTGTAATCACTGTAAAGTCAGGTAGATGTGCACCGCCTGCTTTGGGATGATTTGTAAGAATGACGTCTCCTTCTGAAATGTCTTCCCGGTGGCGGATTTGAAACTGGACTGCTTCTTGCATTGATCCCAAATGGACTGGGATGTGAGGTGCATTGGATACTAGTCCGCCATCTTCACCAAATAAAGCACAAGAGAAGTCTAGGCGTTCTTTAATATTGGTCGAAATTGATGTTCGTTGCAAGACTCTTCCCATTTGTTCTGCTATACTCATGAAGCGATGTCCGAAAATGCTCAGTTGAATATTGTCTAGTTCTGTTCCAATTTGTCTATGTTGACCGTCACCGATACTTATCTTAATATCACCACTTTTGGTAATGGTCCCTGTGCAATCCGGTAATATGACAATGGTGCTCAGGTCATTCATAATAATCGCTGGTCCTTTGATCATCTGACCAGCAAACAATTCATCCAACATGAAGACATTAGTGTCCTGGTATCCTCCCTCGAAGAAGACTTTGGTGGTCTGTGTGACCTTAGGCTCTTGGCAAGACTCTTTTATGGAAGGTTCATGCAGAAGTAAACTTTTACCGATACCTCGAACCCGAATATCATCCACTAAGACTTGGCGGTTTTGCAAGACAAAACCAAATTCGGTTTTGTATCTATGCAAAAAAGTGTCCATAAAATCACCGAACTTTGTACCCGGTTTTGTAGGATTCGCATTACACATGAACCCGAAATCAGTACCATTGTAACGCAAGTGTAGATAATTTTCCAGTTCGATTTGATTTTCCTGGAAACCTTGCTTCATTAATTTAGCCTTACATTCCTGGCCAAGTTTATCTAGACGTTCTTCAAAGAACGCGTATTCAGTGTCTGAATAAGATTTTGCACAAGGTTCTTGCATCTCACTAACAACGTCAGCTAATGCAATGCCATAGGCAGACAATATCCCTGCATATTTATGAATAAATACTGTTTTCATCCCCAACGTCTTTGCAATGGCACAAGCATGTTGTCCACCAGCCCCACCGAAACAAGCCAATGCATGACGTGAGGTGTCATACCCTTTAGCTTGTGTTAGGGCACGGATAGGTCTGCACATGGCTTCATTCGCGACTGTGAGGAAACCTAAAGCGACTTCTTCAACACTAAGTGATTTGTTTTGGTCCCTGTTGATTTCAGAGGTTAAGTTTTCGAATAACTTATGGGAAGCAGTGGTGTCTAAAGGTTGGTTTTCTTTTTCTCCAAAAATCTTAGGGAAATATTCGGGAAGCAAACGACCTAAGACGAGATTAGCGTCGGTTACTGCTAACGGGCCCTTCTTCCCATAACAAGCAGGTCCCGGGAAGGCACCAGCCGATTCAGGTCCCACTACATACAATCCCGACCTATAAAGGAGCATGGAACCACCACCGGCAGCAACTGTATTGACATCTAGTTGCGGTGCTTGAATGGTAACACCAGCTGTGGTCGATTCGTAGACATGTTCGTACTGTCCTGCAAATCTTGAAACGTCAGTTGAAGTTCCCCCCATGTCGAAACCAATTACTGGCAAGTCCGTTTCTTTTTGCCACGTGGTTATTGCATACCTACAATAATTAGTTTATAAAAAAATAATACTTTTGAATCGTTTAAGTTCAGCTACCCAACTACACCTCCGGCAGGACCTGACAAAATAGCCCTGGACCCTTTAAAACTATCCATGGGAGTAAGCCCACCATCACTTTGCATGAAAACCACATTGGTACCAGCCAAATTGTTTTTGAAACCACTAGTAAAACTTTTGAGGTATCTTTTGATGTAAGGTGTCAAGTAGGCGTCGGCACATGCAGTGAAACCACGTGGTACCAAGCGGATCATAGGCATTATATCATGGGACAACGAGACATGTTCGAAGCCTATTTGCTGAGCAATTTCACCAATTTTAAGTTCATGTTCCGCCACTGCATAGCTGTGAGCTAATGCAACAGCAATACTGTTGATACCCTCATTTTTCAGAGATACTAATTGATTTCTGATATCGTTTTCGTCTAGTTCTTGCAACACTACAAAGTTTTCCCCAGTGTCACCCTTAACTCGTCTGCAATTTCCTAATAACCCTCCCAATTTACAAGCGTTGGGCAATTCGGGTATTATGCGACATTTGGCCTCGATTACTTGTCTGTAAAGCAGTTCCGGCCGTTGGATTTCGAGATCAAAAATGTTTGGACGGGCTTGGTTGCCAATAAATAAAACATCTTTGAAATTGAGATTGGTAATGAATGCCATTGATTCGCCTTTGCGTTCCAGAAGCGCATTGGTGGCTACAGTGGTGCCCATGCGGACCCATTCAATTTGTGAGTTGTCTACTAATCCTTTGGGATCAATTGGTTTTCCTATTTCCTGTAATTGACACAAATAAATAAGTTTCACAAGACAAAACTAAGTTTATTAATTTATTCAATAGGACAGACATGTATAAATTGGGCCAATTCTTTAAAAGTATAACTGTCAGCATGTAAATAACTAACACTGGGTCTTCTTTCATATTTAATTGAATAACCGCCCTCCCAAGCATTTAGGACTGCAGTTCCTAAACATTCCGTCAAAACATTTCCAGACTTAATACTCTCCTTGATCATTTTGTTAATAAATTTCGTCGACTTTTTCTTCACTTCATGGGTCCTCAACAACCAGCCTTTGTAATAAAAGTACATTGGTTTGTATACCATGAATTGGTTCTTGCAAGAATCCCTAAGAATAATCATTAACTTATTTATACGCTTGGATTCCACTGTTATATTAGCATTCTTTCGGTGATAGTTGAAGATGTACATGATTATACGACATTCCAGAGCGAAAATTAATGTTTGCACGGATAAAGATTGCCGAGTCAGATTCGGAGTCCACGTGATATCAGTCTTCCATTCGTCAGCACGTGAATAATTACCCAGGCGTAGATAATGCAAGTGTATCAAAATGAAAAGAAATTCGTGAATGCTCTTGCTCCTTGCCCCACGGTTTCTGAGATCTGCGGCAAACGCTATTATCTTATCAACGTCTTCGACAATGAAACCGGTTAACAGAAACGTTATCATCGATAAAATGTGGTAGTAACAGACGCAAAGGTGTTGCATGCGATACATGCGGGCCTTCAAGATTTGCAAGATGTCGCCAGCATCACGAATACGCCCGTTCATGAGCAACAAAATGGGGAAATGATACCATAATCGACAGTCGTAGACAAAATGGTCCAAACGTATGCAAATGTCTAATAATCTGTAACCCAAACGAATACCATTCCTGATCTTGCCCTTTGCAAAATACGACTCGAGTAGTGTTTCCATAACGATTATGAAACCAGTTGTATGATTTACATCAGGACTTGAATAACTATAAGTGACTTCATGAAAGATGTACCTTTGCAGTTTTTCTAACATGTCTTGTTTGTTTGCCACTGCATACAATTCCATTACGTTGCAATACACTTCCATTAACAATGGAATGTTGGTGTTGACAGTTTTTAAGTATTGCACACTATTCAATGCTGCAAATTTCGCCATACTCCAATTGCCTTCCAAGGCGAAGACTTTGGCACAATATGCTAGAGTATGCCCACAATCAAAACGCACTATTGTATTCTTGTAATTTTTGGCAATTATTTGTTTAATATTGACAACAAATGTTTGATTCATCAGTTCGTTGAACCCATGGTATTCCATTGCTAGGCTTGGAATATGGTACTGTCTGAGAGATATCGCCAAATGGTTTTTAGCAGCTTGCACTTGACCCAGGGCGAGATGTGCTCTGGTCAGCCCAATCTGCGTCCTGCCCATTATGAATCTTCGAAAGTTAGCCATTATTGGATCACTATCGTTTGCTTTTGCGTCAATAAGACACAATTCCACAGCTTCGCGAAAATACCGTATAGAATTCTCGTAGTCTCTCACTAACAGTAAAGAAAATCCGTATTTCATGGTAAAATAAGTTAATTTACTGGGGTGTTTGCCTTGCTCGGCATGAT
>JARJDT010026109.1:0-37876 GCA_030264655.1 Leptusa sp. GC000079 | reverse complement strand
TTGCGTTGGGTAAGTTTCGGCGTATTGTTTTGACATTGTAATCATAATGTGAAGGCGCCGGGCATCACAAACTAGTTGATGGAAATGAGTATAAATAAATATCGCCGTATTTACATAGCATTAAAAGCTGGAATAAAATAGGTAAATAAAATTTGAACAGTATTTTCGAATTTTGCTGCTCCACAAACCGTCTAAACTAATGAAAATTGACGTTTGAATGCAGCGTAACTTTTACGTTTTAGTATTAGCATATTCACTCATTGCTCATTGCATTCAAAACTGGAAACTGGTCTAAAAATAATCACTAATAAAACATTTTTATGTTTTAATTTTAATTTTGTTTTATTTATTTTTGGTTAAAAAATGTAATTGGTGGTTTGAGAGGTAAATCAAAAATTAATTGCAATTTGAGACCGGCGTATTATGTGGGTGGATTATTGAAGTAATTGTTTGTAAAAACGATAATCGTCGAGGGCTTACTTGCCTTGGTCTTGCGTTCTTGCGTAGGTTTATTTCTAAATATGAAAAAGACGAAAAAATTGAAGACTTCGTTAAGCGAGCGACGACGAGAATTGAAAATTTAAGAATCAGCCCAAATCCGTGATTTACTTTTTAATACACAAAAAAATAAATAAATTGAATGCCAAAAAAATTCGCTTAAAATTTCAACTTAATATAATTTGTTTATTTGTTATTTTGTTTTAACTGCAACTTTGAATTTATAATTTCGTTTATTTTGTAAATTGTAAAAAGTGCGAAACTAATGCTAAACTTGAAATATCCTTTGGGTGTTTTGGTTATCTGGTGGGGTGGGCTTGTATATGAAGTGGAGACGGTTGAAAAGACTTGATGGTGGGGATGGCGCATCGTCGTGGGAATGCACGTTGAATGCTAGGTAAATATATGCGATAAATTTCCACTTATCTCGCGAGTTATTTGAATCTCAAAGCAGGCGCACGGGGGCCAAGAGTATATCGTCCGGGTTAAAAACCCCACATGAATAATTTGATGCGCAATAATTACCATATTTGCAATTTACAAATTTAAGTTTTTGTTCGCTTGCATACCAAAAGCGGGGTGCTTTGCGTTATCATACACAATGTAACAACATAAACGAAGTTGAGTGGATGTTTAGAAATGTAGAATAGATGCGAGTACAACGACAGGATAACGAGCGCGCATTTCATCCGATTCAAGTGGTGTACGGGATTGTTCGTTAGCCTCGCAATAATGCAAAACATGCTTTACGAACATAAAATCTACATTGATATATTTAACAATATAAAATTCTAAATTATGCAAGCGTATTTGTCAAGTTAGTCTTAATAATTTATATCCGAGGATAGAAAAAAAAGTTTGAAGGACGACAATAAAAGCGCTTTTACATATTTGATTCGTGCGAAATGTAGCGGAGGGCATGGATGTTAAGTCAAGAAAAGCAAGCCGAAAAGGGCGCGAAAAGCTCTCATCCTCATCTTTATTTATGCCATTCTGAACCTGCACTCGGGGTAGTTGTGGCCCTGTAGGTCAAGCGTTCTCAGCGGCAGGATCCTAAGACGTAGTCAAAGGCGGCGATGATGAAGCCGTGCTTCAAGTCTGGGCGAAAAGGGAATAAGCCGGGCGGTAGTATCGAGGTCGAGGAGTTTTAGTAGGGAATCGAGCGAATACACATTCATCAGCATCCGTCCCGAATCGGACGCGTGTGAATGTGAATGCCGAGATGGTCGCGAGTTAAAAGCATTATTCCCATGACGGTATTTCCGAATCGGTCGAAATGCGCCTCGCAAACATGAGGATGAAGAATCACCTCGTCGATACCATATAGAAGTATAGAAGACTTCAGTCTTTTGGGCGGCGTTCAACTGGAATGGGAAATTCAATTTTCGTTCGTGCGAGTGTCAAGAAAGAAACCTTTGAATTTTCAAATCTGCCCTGGCCTAGTTTACAAGTTGGCCCAAAAATCACAAGTGCAATTAAATTTTTATTACTTGTCATAAATTATAAGCAAATCAGATTCCTTTCAAGTTTCAAGTTATTTCGTTTTGAACTAATAAAATAGTTGCTGATTGTTTGGAGTCTAAAATTCGTCCTTGTGATTTTGTGGTTTTTTAAACTAAACCAGATCAATCTGGTGTGGCTATAACATCTGTTTGCTGTTTGCAAGTTTATTGCGTACGCATTTATAATATACGAGGACATTAAATATTATAATACAGCTTTGAGGGCAGGAATAATAATTTTATGTTTATTATAACTGCGGCTGGTATTCAGGTTGAAAAGTTATAAGAGACATGTAGAAAAAAGTTAAAAGGCGACGATAACTAACACGCACTTTAAAAATTTCTGTACACACTTGAAGAGAGATCTATAACGTAAGCACTACTAGATTAATGAGCATATGTATAGTATAAAATACGAAAAGTTTAGCAATAGAAGGGGCGGGTGGGGGTGTCCAAACCTCAACTAACTTGTCTGCGTCTAACGATCGAAATCATTAACGTACAGTTATTAGCGTAGACTTTCTAACTTAATTATGTTAATACCCCGGCGTTTGTCCGAAAACTACCCTCACAATCATAATATTCGCTTGCATTCACTAATTCGAGTGTAAGAATGCAGTATACGTTGCACTTCGTTGGCTAAATTATTACGTTAGTTGTTCCCTTGGTTAAGTTGACCGTTTTACCACTTTACCCTTTTTTCGTACAACAGCGAGTTGCAGTTGGCTCCTAACTTCGCTCTGATTATATTCGTAATGTTCGTTAGAATCGCACAGTAACACGCCATGACTCGTGCTGCAAACGAGAATAATAAAGTGTAAGTTGACTTGATTTCCCCGCATTTTCCACTCGCTCTAGAAAAAAATCTTTTATGAGTCCTAATATTATGTAACTGAGGACACCATGTGAACGTAAAATGTAATCCTGCGGAAAAATCGCAAATGCCTGTTGACGTCGGCGTTGTCGAATTTGCAACTTCAAGTATGAAGACGTAGTGATATTGATGGGCTGTAACTCGAGTTGAAATCGATGCGCGACGAATGCAACAAACAGGCTGCTTTAAATCGCATCAATTTATTCCCACATTCTGATTCCAACTATTTCAAGACGCAGTCATTCAATGTTAAATGTGACTTCACGCTTGCAAGATATCTGAGATTGTGCATTGCAATGAAATGCGTGAGAGCTGCTGCGGTGCAGCGAGCGCAACGCGAAAATAATAATCGCATTATTATTTACGTGTGTGGAGCATTTCAGTTTCAGTTCACGTCGCTCGACTGCCATCAGAATCACATAAATACATCCTGCATGCAATCGCAGCACTACTGCCTCGATTTCATTGTTTAATGCTCAAGGCAAGGCGACATACGAGTACGCATAGAATGCATGGAAATTGCAGTTGTCGGATCGATTTCTGGCACAGATTTATGTTTATGTTTGTTACAATTTGAAAATCACTTTTAAACCTTTAACATGGGTAAATTTATGTCGTCCTTTATTAAATAAATTTGCAATTAGTCGTTTTTATCACCCAGCCGGATATTTACTGTCATGGGGTTCAACACAATATAAGAAACACCCTGTATAGTTGTTGACTTATTTTTGAACATTCTGTATAAAATAAAAGAAATAAAATATTTTATGATATAAAATACGTTATCTAAGCTAGTGGCCCATCAAAACTAATGAATTTATACGTATGAAGTTATCGGGGAACGGGGGAAGTAATGGCAAAATGAAGCACGAACTCGTCCAACCAAGTATGAGGGAAATTTCGTAAAAGGAAGAAAAAAGCAAGTGGAACGTTAGATACGTAGCGGAGTTTCGCTTCTTCAATTACGGCTCGTACCATTCGTTGCGCGTTCGATGTTTGGAAGATGCGAAGGACGTTCGAATCTTTGCTGGTTCTTGCCTTGCCGGATAACTGTTTGCCCCTTTTTTCTTTACCGATGTTATTTATATGTGGCTGGCTCCAAAAATGAAAATTTCAAGCAAAGAAGTGCACGTACGTGTTTGAATTGACAAGACTACGGCTACTTTGTTTCTTTTATTTTGAGTGCGGATAAATAACGTGGAAAATCTTGGAAAATTTGAGGTTTCAAACCTGCCGATTATAACCGCACATGATTTATATGTGCTTATAGTTTGTTTGTCCCAAATTTTCAGACAATATGGTTAAAAGTTGGCAAAATGCAAGCTTTCCCGAGTTTGTGTTCCTTATGCGGCTTTTACTTAGTCATTCTTATACCGCATAAAAGCATTAAACTCCTATTTGTTGTTCGGTTATAATATTCTTTCACTTCGATTTTGCCGAACGCACCGACGCAATTTAAAACAAAACAATACGCAACGCGTATTGGAACAAACGAGAAATAAATGCCTGAAGCGTTCGCGTTAGAACAAAACAGCTTCAGTTACCATATGGCAAAACGTGGGGTGTATTAATGGGAAAATCCGAAATATGAGAGCCTCATTGATTAAGTAGGTCCAATTTACAAAGCGAGAGGGGTCATACCGAAGCAATGTGCAGATCCTGGCGTTCTGTCTATGTCAGGCACAGATTTTCTAATATCACGCCGCACAAATATGTGCGACTTGGGAATCACTCTACAAATGAACAAAATAATTCAAAACGCAAATTCGTAATTGCACAACAGAGGAACGCGAACGTTTAATTGAAATTGCTCCTATGCCATGTTTATGTATAGGTATATTAATTAAGTTGATGCATTTTGTGTTGCAGATCCTAAAGGCAAGGTCGCCATCGGGATCTTAAATTGTCTGCTGGCGAGACAACTTTGTTTCGAGGACGCCTCATGCTCGGCAATACTAGAAATAATTCCACGAGTTTGTGGCCCGGAATTAGGTAAGTGCACATGTGCAGCGAACGTAATTATCAACTTTAAACTTTCCGCCTTCGCGAGTGTCGGATAGTTATAGCAATCGAACAATTTCTGTTCAGTTTAACTTTGGTCACCTTTGCACACATTGCACAATTGGCACAGTTGTAAATTGCGTGGCGAAGGCGACGAACACATATATGTTGACTGTGTGGGAACGTGAGAAGTATTCAAATGATTACGAAGTGGCAAACGCCAAAGCAATTAGGATTAGTTAGTGGCGAGTTATTTGCACGAGAGCGAAATGTTTTGAATAGACAATTCGCATTTCCATCTGTCGGTTTGCGTTGTTTTTTATTTGCACAGAGCGATGAGTGCGTTTTGGGCGGCAAAACAAAAATTGTAATTAAAGAATGCCGAATGAAAAACATCAAGCGCGCGACGATAAAAGCGAAAACATTGCCCAGCCAGTTGGGAAAATATCAAAGGAAAGATGCGAGATTATACGCTAGACGTTGAGCTGATTGTTTGTCTGCGCTCGTTTGCGCAAAAACAAATCGCTAAATGCTAAACGAAGGAAAAAATTCACGACACGACTGTTCGAGTTGGATTTCTTTCGAAACAGTTATTTGATGTGTAAATCTGATTTTCTAGTTAAGATCATACGTCATGATAATTTTCTAATTAAGAAATAGAAATCTTCACTCGCCCCACCGACAGGAAGTATTTTGCTTTATAACAGTTAGCTGATATTAAACGATTTTCCATGTGGTTGTTGAGTTTAACTAATTGATGCCCTAAATAGGCTTGAGTGCATTTCGTGTTCTGTCCAATATGTCCAACAAGAGCAAGGGTTGACGTTCATCAAGTCAAATCAATATACAGGGCGTATCTTATATTAAAAACGTTTTAAAATACCAAATGTGCTTTTCTTGAAATCTTGAAAATCAAAAGCTCGCTATTAAAGTTTATGTGATATTTTCACATTACGCTCACATTGCTTCGAGAAATTTCTTTAAAAGTGCACTAGAAGGATTCGAATAACGATGTGGTTGTTAAAACGAAGCGATACCAAAAGTACAAACTGAAAACAAGTTTGAGATTGCGACAACAAGACGTTACGGAAACGGAAAGAATAAACGATTCGCAGATCTGTTTGGATAGGATCCGCGAGCGTATAATAAAAGTGAGCCGAAGTATGAAATGAGACGGGGAAAAGGGCGCAAACTGTTTACCGGCGACAAACAAATTAAGCGCAAACTAATTTCTAATTTCGTTCAATTGCAGCGCGAAACCGTTTAAAATTTCCATTTTCATCTATATTCGCCTTTCGTTTAAAGCAGAGTTTGTACTTTGACGGCTTCGAAATGAGGCCTGCAGGACAACGAGAAATTGTGAGATGTGGGATTGTTGCAGAAGGGGTCGCGACGACGCCGAGGATTTGCCCACGTAGCCAACCCAGCGCTGACGCTGACGAGGGTGAAACGAAGAGGGCCAACGGGGAAGGACACAGTTCGCTAGGCTAGATTTTAATCAAAATGTCATTATTATTGTGCTCGCTGGAGAATTGATTTTGATAAATCAATTCGTGGACACTCGCAATTCGTTTTGATACGATTCTTTTTTTAGTTGCTATTATTTATCCGTAGCTTTCAACTGCAGTTGTAACCTTAAACAATCATTTAATTTCAAAAAAAATCTAATTAACACTAAAACTACGTAGTTAGCAATTAACCAATGGGTTGAGCAATAGGTTAATGGTTTGATTGTTGTGATTTTAAAGTTCTATCAATTAAAGTTGCAAACTTGCCAACTCGCACAGTTTCCCACCACAAGTGTACTTCGATTGGAAGCCTACCTCAACTAAAACTTAAGTCATCTTCCTTCCAATATAAAGTTTTGGTTTCGCCGGAATTAATTCAATAGTCAATACAAATTGCAATATTAGGACATGCTAAAGTCAGCCAAACGGAAACTTTGGTGGGCTGAATGAAAAGATACAAGATACAAGGTTAATGCATTGATCCAGAAAGTCCTGAAGGATTAAAGCAAGCAGAAAAATAAAATAACCTACGACAAGCATGAGAAGTCAACGTCAAAACACAATACTTGGTTGCATTCGATTGCTTTCATTGTGCACTTTAAGTATTCCCAAGTTACATGCGCCTTCACTCTTCAGCGATCGAGTATAATGCAATTTTCGTTTGTATTATAATTAGAGTTTTTATTGTGGCTGCGCCGGGCACTGTAGACGTTAAAAAAAATATTGAATGGACGCATGGAAAGTCGCATCGCAAAAAACCTCACATCACATTAGGTTACGTAACGTGTGCGCGATAAGAGTCTTAGCGTGGTAGCAAGCTCACGACGCCGGCGATTCTTATCGCCACCCAACTCGCCGGCGAATCTACAGGGTGGTTAAAAACTGCACGTGTGGTTAATATAAAAAGTTAATATTTGATCATAAATGTGAATTAGCGAATCACGTTGTATTAGATTGTGCTCCTTCGTCTTCGTCAGTTCAAAGCTTTAACTTGATGCAGGGGTCGCAAGCAATGCGCAAGAAATCGAACAGCCATGCATACCCTCGTAAAACTTATCGATTCAACTATGTGTATTCATAGCTATGACCAGACATATTGCTAGTGCCGGTGTGAAACAAGAACAAGTGCAAATTATGTTTAGACATTTAGGTTGAACCTTTTTCGTTTCACTGATTTCATTACAATAATTTACAATACAGGGTGAATTCTAATTCGCGCGTTTCCTCTAGTTGTGATGCTGGGCCTCATTTGAGTACCAGAGTACCAAATATTTTTAAAATAGATTCTATTTTAAAACATCTAATTAACAAATTTTAAAGGTAGTTTAATTATTAATTAGTTTAAATTACTAATCACAAACTGTAAGTTTTTGAAAAATCGGTAGAGAAATAAAAATTAAAATTTTCAATTTTTCAGTTTAATAAAAGTGAAAATTTTGAATTCAACAATAAATAAAAAAAAAAATTGGTAACTTCAGCTGTTTTGAAATTAAATCTTCAACTGATAATATACTTTATAGTTTAGAGAACTGACAGAAAAGATTTAATTAAATATTTACAGCAACCCCACGAGAGATGATTCAATATGTATAATGAAGTTGCAATTTGCAATATTTCCTTTATTATACCAATCGTAAAATGAAAGGCCCTGATTGATAACATGTATATTACAACGAAATGTGAATTAGATTAAATGCAAGATTTATGAATTATGAAATTACTCCTAGTAAAATCAGGATAACGTAGTAGGTTGTATTAGCTTGTAGCTTTCGGCGGCAATCTCACTTATCTCGTTAAATATGAACAGCCAAAACTGGGAATGGAAGGATGTAATGGGATCATATGCGAATATTAAAGTAACGACCTCGTGGCCTTCCGACTTGTACTTCTTGTTTTTGTAATTTGGTGACATTGCACGAAACTTACATTTAGAAAACCTGACGACAGTGTCATCATAATAATTGTTTAAAAGAGAAGTCAGCAGATTTGTAGCTTTATACCTACCTATTCACCATAGAGAGGACACTAGCGAACTTAATTGAGGCAAACTTAACTACATAAAACAGCCAACTTACTAACAAGTTGGGCAATACATTTAACTTGCCCGTATTAATTGTAGTCTATGTATAATGCGAAATTATTGACGAATGTTGTGATAATTATATCAGATAACACGTTTGGCTCGTTGATAATATAAATATATGTGTTTTGTTCGGAATATGTGTTTGTGTGGGTTTCGTTCAATCTAAATTAATTTAGAATTTTACACGGTTTTATTGTCAATAAGGATGCCGCTTGCCTCAGTTAGGCGAGCTGATGTCCCCTCTATCTATACATATTGAACTCTTTGTTTATGGCAGATTTAATTTCAAGTCCTCGAAACGCGGTAAATCACGCGGTCAAATCTTTAGTTATAACATTTGAGTCGTATTGAGATGTTGAAAACTGCTATTTGGGAAGTTTTCAAACAACATTATTGCAAATTATCCCAGCATTATTGAATGTCCGGTAATGTTAGTAATTACCGATTTATCCTGGGTCCTTGGTCGTCATCACCAGCAGGTGGAATACATCGTTATCCGTTCCGCGTCCGTTTTGACGCAATAGCCATGAAGAACCAGTGATAATTTAACATATATGACGCCAACGACGATTTGATTTGACTGAACTTAGCTGTTTGAATATTGCAATCGATCAGTTAGCAATCGATTTGGTCACCGTCGTATTCGTATTTCCGTTCTTGTGACCTAAATCAATACGATTGTCCCAGGCGTATTCGTTACCAACATTTACCTTCGTAAATTGGAGTAATCGGAGAAGGATTCAAACTGCGTCACTATGTTTAAAAAAGCTTCAAATTTTCGAAAATTGGCAATAAATTCACTGGTTAATTTTTCATCTTTAGAAGAACATGCTGTTTGATGCGGTCGTTTAATTTTTATCAGTGTGAATCAAAGCGTTCAAAAGAAGCGCTTACGGCGGCAAAAATCATCCAATAATGAAGTAACTAACAAGGATTGATGGATTGACGGAATGACTCGTCTGATGCGAAGCACCTCTAAACGATTCCATTTCATTTTTTCCGGGCTGCCACTGACAAGGCAAGAAATTTCATTTCGCGCCCGTTTCACCTCTTTTGCCGCCTCTTATCTTGCACTCGGATAGTGCTGCCGGCTGTATAAGCGCATCTCCTCATCCTCAACTCTGGCGTTCAATTTCATGAAAAGCCGTTTAATATTTTACCCTTGGCGTTGGCGTTTTCGTGTTCGTATCGAGGCCTGTTCACTGTTTTAACGCTGAAAAATCGACGCGCCGAGCTTTCATAGAATTCTTATGTTCTTTAGAGAGAGTGTGCGAATGCTGCTACTATTCGACTAAACTAAACTATGAAGTAAAAGTAACTCTATACAAGAAAGTTTTTAACAACTTGTCGTAATACGTAAAGTGCAAACGTAATTGACGGATATTGCAAGCGCATTTCACATGCTTTCTGATTTCTTGATGCCTTTTGCTTTTGCCAGTTTGATCGAAGTCCTTTTCTACTATTTACGTAATGTGTCTATTAGCGATTCCTTTCAGTTGATTTTCTTTGAGAAGACGCGTCGATGCGGAGTATGCAAATAAACTGTTCTTAGCGCGATTCGTCTTTTCGGCAGGTCTCGGCACCATGGGGCAAAAGCGCGTTTAGAAAAAAAAACGTTGTAAGTTCTCAGTTGATTTCGCTCAATGCTGAGATCAAAAGCAATAGCCGTCGAGGCGAAATAAAAATTTATTTTGCAATCAATCTAATAAGCGCGCGGCAACATCTACCTATCTATATTAAGGACGAAAACGTCAATGGAAACGAAGAAGAGCATCAGCGATTGAACATCCTTAAAGTTTAACGCGATCTGTCAGTCAGTGTGCCGCTGGGCTCGCTGGAAGTAACGAACTGAACTAGTTATAAAATAATAAGGACCTTTTTCACCCGCTAACTAAACTTGGCGTCTTTCCTGTTTTCGGGCGTTCTTTTGACATGACACCAAAAAACGGTCACGCCGTTTCCGCTTTGCTTGCCGATCGATTCATACCTGACATCTGATGCTACCACACACCCAAATTTCCCGCTTCGTTCTCGTTCTTTTGTAGCCGATACAAGCACACAACAAACAATGCCAAAGTTTATATCCTCGTCGGTGCTGATTTTCGACTTTTCCATGACCTATACAGAAAGGGTCTAGGCGCGCATGGTGGGTGTGTTTACGGTAAGAATGAGTGAGTTATAAAGAAAATGCTGGTTGAGAATGAACAACGAAACTCTCCTTAACAAACTTTCGAGAAGTGCACACCATTGTGAAGTGTAAATACCTTTTTAAACTTAAAAATCCATTAACCAACACAACACGCCGCACAACAACCCTGTGACCATCAGCGCTTTTCCATTTTCACCAACGCCGCCTTGGTAAAATGCGAAAAGAATTGGAAAGGCGGCGTCCAGCAACCGTTATTTTCTTTTCTTAATGTATCTTGTAGGAACTCTATTTTCTGTAACGTTTATTGAAGAATTCAAGAATTGATTGGAAAAACACTTGGAACTCAAGCCGGATCTGCGTATATTTGTTCATTTCATATTATCTATTTTACAAGCTTTGCTCTGATTTTTTTTGCAACTTTGCCGTTTGCGCAATCTTTGTATAGCATACCCTATTACTTTGAAGTTAATTTCAACTTTGGCAATTCTCATAGGAAAGCAAATTACATTATATTATCCGGTTAGCATTATGCTAATTCATGGAATAGAGGCACACTTAATGTTGAGCAGACCTTGCGGTGATTTAACATAGACAGGGAATTGAAAAAGCGAAAAAATCAACATGTAGCTGGTCCTAAATGACCGGCTTGCATGGCCTGTAGCCTGTAGCAGATTATGCCAAAGCGGCAGTCTACAATGAAATATTGAATTGGTGATAAATTGCAAGAAGCCAAAGCCATGCGAAAACGATTTATATCGTTTCGTTATAAGTCTCTAATACAGGGTGTTCATCATTGTTCACTATTCCGACCCCACGAAATGAGTGACATCTGTTTTCAAATTTATTGTTTTTTCGTGGAATTTATAGAATCACAGTTACCACTTATAGAAATTTTATTAAACAACTAGAAGTAGCAACAAACTAAAAAACAGATCAATTTCATCGGTATTGCGTGATAGGTTGCCTATTGAATTAGTTAATTACTCTTAAATTAATTTTGAAGTATTTAAATTGTTTACATTCTTTTTTTTTGAATTTACCAATTATTTGTTTCTACTTCGAATTATTTCATAAAATTTCTTTGTTAACATATCGTGGTTAGATGTCAGGATGTTCATTCATGTTAACCTTATTTGATTTGATATAAAATGACAGATGATAGCCACTTCACTCTCATCAAAGCGCCATCTGTGTGTTGATGGTTGAGGCGGCATGACGGATACTAGGGAACACCCTGTACTTCGGCAGCCTAACGCCAATTTGATGTTTTAACCAAATCGAAATTTACCAGCATTAGCTAATACATTGAATGGAGGCCTAATATACGAGTATTTGAATTATGAATATAATCTACACAAGTCATGTTTTCCAAATCGAATCACTCTATGTCGCGCGCGCCAATACGAAAAACAACAACAGCCGCAACTATATTGGAGTACTGATAAATGATATCTGATAAGAACGTGATGCGGACAAGATAAAGGAAAGTCGTTTTTCATTCTTGGGGCCACTCGAATTTCATTATTAATAAAATAAATTAGCCACATTAGACGCCGCGTGCACTAATTCGATTAGAATAATGCTTGTAATTAGTTCGCTTTGGTGTGGTATAACATGATTAATTATGAAGGACAATTTTAGATGATTTTTCTTTCGGATTGCATTATTAATTCATTTGATTGATTTGACTCAAATGTATTGATATTTGTAAATGTTCATTGCGCTCTGTTTTTCCGGTGAAATGGATTTACAAGGTTTATGAACTGTGCGCCAGTGCAAATGGCAATAGTATAAAGCACTTCACATCAAAAGTCGTTTTGTATTCAATGTGCGTATGCCGCTGCGCGCTATATACAAATAGTCAACCCAATGGTATCGTTCACTATCTACATTAATATCGCATGCAAGGCAGTATAACGACAGCAACAGCACATCAATAAATACAAGTGTATATCATTTCAATCAAAGTCGTGTTCGATACGCGAGTAATTTGGACGCATGCATGCACCTATGCTACGAGTTGCTACTATTCAAAAGAACATTTTATATTTCTATAACTATGTTCATTTAGCTTCTCATTCTGTTGAAATAATATTAAATTGCCATGAATAATAGTAGTGTTGACACAAATATCAATAGCAAAATAATATCAATCAATCGACTCTATTTATTTATTTGGTACAGTTTAGTCCATGCTCCAATATTTTTTGGTTTATGATATTTGGTATTGCGGTTGAAATATTTCTTTACATTTCGTTATTGTATAAAAAAAATAGAGGAATAAAAATTATTAGCAAATAATAAATTCGCACAATGTTTGTTTAGCTTTTCTATTGTTAGTTAAAGTTGTTAAAGTGAAAAACGAGTTATTTGAATAAATTAAAATATAATAAGCAATTGCGAATATTTTACATATTAATATGATTTTATATAAATTTATTACATATGTGTCATTATCAATTTTTCAAATCAAATCGTTGATTCGACGAGCATACGGCGGCGACTACCATGCTTCGTTTGCGATTGCTATTTGCTGCGAAAGTGGCGGTAATAAAATTAGAAATGTCGGGGGTCGCCGCCACCGGCCACCGCCTTCGACTTCATATGTGCCTTAATATTATGAAAAATAAAACAGTTACCGTGTTACCGGTTTTCCTTTTCGCTTTTGCTTTATTGCAAACCTACACCCTTAAACGAAGGCAGCAAGTAGCATTTAGCAACTTTCCCTGTGCCTGTGCTGCTTAAACGCATATAATAAAAACGCGACTTTCTTATCTGAGTGTGTTTTTTATGATCTATTAATGGTAGAGTATGTACTGGGCAAAGTTAAAGCGCACTACTACTAACTCTTTCGAAAATAACGCACCTTAAAGTTGAAATTGGTTCAACTAATGGATATAAGTGAAAAGTAGCACTTGTGAACAAAATTCCAAGAATTTCATTAAACTCACAAATGCATCATGCAATTAAAAAGCACCTGGATTAAATTTATTTCATATTTCGACGGAAAAGCTTGGCATTCATTGCTCTGAATATCGAATTAGTGCGTATGCATGTAGGCAGCAAAATGTAAGAAAAAGTTGACGTGTACTCGGATATAGTAGGGTGAAAAAGGGCGAAAAGGGTCGCGTTGAACGATAAGAAATAATCGAGTCGAACGTAAATTGCGCCGATTATTCCGACTGAAAGCGTTATGTGTTTAGGAACGACACTGGGTGAATGTGTGCGCTGCGCTGTTGCTGCTCTAGTAGATTATCCGAGATTTTAGATTATAGGAACGACCACTGGCCACTATTGGACTTTCGAGTTTGGGTAATTATGAAACGGCTTAAGGGCGGCCAAATGCTAAGCTTTCATTTTTCGTCCTTTAATACATTTAATATTTTATGCCACGCGAAATAATTCTGGATCGAATTTTGTGCTTTTTTTCGATGAAAAATAAAACATTTTTTTACAACATTTACACATTTGACACAAATATCTATACTATCAGTAAAAATATCGGAAGAAAAACATAAGTGAGTATAATAAAATAAAACAAGCACTCGAGGCCTATCCGGGGCTATGGTCACACAACAAAAGTTTCGAAACCTTTTTAGAGACTTAAAGGGTCATGTCAAACTGGAGGTTGTGGAAGGGGTACGCGCAATTTTTCTTATTTTCCTATTTTATTTCTTTTCTTTTTCAGGACTTGCCAGTTTATGCCGCGTTTGGAGGCATATAAATGACTTGAAAAATGTTCTATAAACAAACCGAAAGGGAACATTTTATGAAACATTTTATGCGTAAACGACTTTTTTGTATAGTTTATGTGTTTTAGTTAAAGAAATACTAAACGTTAGTGTTAAGTGTATAGCAAATACTTAATGAAATTCATCGTAATGATTCAATTTAACTGTTTCGATATAATAAATGTTTGGAAATGTCGCAGAGTTTCACATCTGAAATGACTGTCGACTATTCGTCACTTATGCTTATAACCAGTGTGTATCGTTTCATGTAGCGATTGAATTTTGTATGTTGTCAGCGAGACTGCCGAAACGTGAAATGCGAAAAGTTACCATATTCGCATATTTCGCACTTGGAATAAACACAAAACAGACAAACAATCAACACGATTTCAAAGTGGTTACTTTGTCTCAGCAAGTCGTCAATGAACCCCTTTAATATTTAATTCACTAAAATATTTCAATTTATTTTGAAAACAACAAGAATTACAAAACGTGAGATCGGTATTAGATAATGCTTCAGACATTTTTAAATAATTTATTCACATACTAATCGATTTCTGATTACACATTCGTCTGTGATAATCAAAATCCGCTCGAGAAAAGGAAAACAGTCAGTTTTCTCCAATGGGATTAACTCGACTCGGTGGTGATGTTGATCATTCGTTTATCTACACTTAGCTAAAAGATAGAGTTTCGGGGCTTGTGAAACTGATGCAACCGCAATGGCTGAAGTTTGCAAAACGACAAAGTAATCACGGTGTGCTCGTCGCGATTCACTTCTTACTTTTATCGACTTGTACTCCGTTGTCGCGGTGTTCGTCAGGGGATGTCTTCGGTTCGCAAACTGCAAACTCAATTTCGGATGCCATCAGTGTGTGCCAAAGGGTAGCAATAACCCAACAATAACAAATAGAACGCGCGGTGAATCGATATCATTATAACAATAGCACAACACACCTGCCATTACGATACCTAATACTCATAAATGGCATGCTGCGTGCCTTGCGTTCATCCAAACTAAACGGCAGATTGATGCAAATTGAAAATTGTCAATTATACAAATTTGCAGCTTAAACGGGATTCGCTCCCAATACCTCGCAATGTGTTTCAATACGAATATAGGGGATAAAAACGGTTTGTATAGGTATTAAGTACTTTTGGTACATGTCGGAATTTCCACCGATGGCCGATGGCAATGTCAACGTGGTGTCAATAACTGGGTCAATCAATCGGAACGCTTAAGTGCCACTTGGACTTATGGCACAGCACACGTATGGGCAGGTGTACAAATCCACGTGCAACGAACACGTACGCACAAGCGTGTGGCGCACCGCCGTTTGGGTTTAAAGGGGTGTGTGATTGGGGATGGAACGGGAAACAGAACAAAAAGTGGATACGAGTGAAATGAGATGGAAGTCATGACAAAGAAGAGAACGTTAAAACACTAAGTGCGGGAAACGTGAATCGATATGCTTTCGCCGCTATCAAGAAACATGTATAGAATAAATGATTCCTGTTTGAAGAAAAAATAAAGGGGAAGAAATAAGAATATAGATTGAGAAATAGTCACTTAGTAGGCTTCTGGGAAAAGTTCTTCTATTGCTTTGCTTGTGCGTGCAGATATAAATCATAAAAGATATGCTGCGTTTTCTTTATCTAAAGCTGGAAAATCTTAAGACAAATTTATATGGAAATATTTATTTATCTAGTGTAGCATCTTATTGTCTTAATAAGTTTATTTTTCATCTTAAAGTGTTTTGAGTATGTGATAAAATATTTATATGAATAGTACAGGGTGTTTCAATAATTGACATTTAAAAAAAATATATTTTAGGTATACAATAAAACTACTATAAAAGCATAAGTTAAATTTACATTTATTAAAAACAATCGCATGAATATAATTTGAGTTTGTTAAAATGCCTTTTTGTTGGTTTACGAAACGCACTTTACTCATTTTCTCATTAAACTCCCAGATTAACAGATATGCGTAGCTTTTATGTGCGCATTTATGATTATTTGTTACTAAATAATAGAAAAACTCGTAAACATTGCTGAAATTAAATCTATGAAACTTATTATACGCATGAAAACACCGACCGATAGCGATATGAAAGGAAAAGCTTGGCATTATTACATGATTACGAAAGCTAAGCATTAATACATAAATTTTCTGAAATGTCGAAGTGGAATACTTCATAAAAGAAGTGGAAAAATGAAAATCTAAATAAACTCTTATTATGTAATAACAATACCTATACGAACCTACTAAAATATTCACCTTATGGGGTTTAAACGGAAATAAAACGTCGCGCCGAAAGTATCGATGATTAAAAAAGTAATATTCATGGCACAAAGCGACAAATGAATATGTATAATGTATATAGGAATCATAAAAATGTGGAAATATAAAAACACAAATATAAAGGTGAAAACAATATTGACATAAATAGCATTTTCTTTAAGGACTTTAAGTATAGTGTCAGGATGTACCAATAAAATATAACTGAAACTCGAAAAAATGACGAAACTGAGTATTCATAAGCTAAATAACTATAACAAAGCGGTAAAAGTAGCCATTATCGAGGGAAAAACTATATAAATGCTATTTAATAAAAAACGAAAGAGGTGCAAAATGCAATAAGGAATATAAAGGGTGATGAAATACTCTAAGTAAATTAAACGGAACTTAATAGAGAATATTTTTTCATTGTAAGTGATAATAAATACAACAGTAAGAATATAAATTCTTCATTGTTATACTTATGCACAATTTCGCTATTTAATGTGGTTTTTTTGTTTAGCTAATTTAATTATTCAGGATTCATCTTTATTGTGTTTTGTGTGGGAAATCGTTGGCCTTTAGCTCGTGTTGGCTTGCGTTTTTGTGAACAAATGAAGCCCATTGCGCTATTGAATCTATAACATTCAGAAATAGAAGAAAAGCCTGAAAGAGTAAAATAAAACGCAAGCAGCAAGCGCACCAAATTCAAGAGTCTACTAAAAATTTCATATGAAAGCGGGCACAACAACCTCTTCAGGACTGTACTCACAAACACCTAACTGCTACACGTGAATCGGCTCAAATAAAACATCAAAAGCGGAAAGGAAATTTATTATTATTTTGTGTGGGAATAATGAAAGTTAATAATTAATTTTTCAGCATTGCACATTACGTACAACCCTAATTTTGTATCCTCGAAACTGCGTTTAGTGTGCACTTATTAAACAAGTCAGCTTTCTATACAAATTAGACAAACTCCACACAACACGAGTAAATTAAAACGCTTTGCATTAAAAATTCAAGATTAATTCTATGTTAAATTATAAGAGGATTTTAACTCATTGTCATTTTACATAAACACAACACAAATCAAAATTAACATGGTTTATTTTTATAATTAGTTTTTACTTTATTTATTTATAATAGTCTTTGTTCGTTGTGATTATATGGGATCAATAAAAGGTTTTCACTGTATGAACCTGAGAACGAATAAAATATTTAGTGGATATAAAGAAAATAAAGAAAGTGTTTGGTGAGCTTCGCGTCAATGTCGTTTCGCACATAAAATATTTATCAATAATCACCTCGAACTTCCGGATGTCAACGAAAAAGATAACCGTTTCAGTTTTCTCTGCTTCTTCATTCTTCTACCTATACTATATGCCACTTGCATGTAGCTTACCATTAGTAAAGGTGACATTAGTCCTTTAGGGAACACGTATCGGGCAACCGAAAAGAACAAACCGAACAATACAGTAACTGAACCGATAGACAAAACAAAAACAATGTCATAAAAATAAGGAGAAAATTCCCCTTCGAGGAATACAATGAAAATGCCATAGCGAAATAAATAAAGGCAAATAACTGCAAACTCTAATTAAGTTTACAAACACTGAAATTAATTTAGTATTAAGTGCACATAACCAAGCAAACAATCTAAAAAATCCTTTCATAAATTTTTCAAAGTAAAATTTCCTAGGATTTCCTTAACATATTTTATGAGCTGCAATACACGCATGATTTATTCTAATTTTGATATTTTGAATTGAAATTTACGCGCTTGATATTTCGTGATTATCCTGATAAATCTGATAGAAAGCAAGTTGCAAGCACTAAAGCAGCAAGCAGGGCTGGATTTACGACCTTATTGAATTTATGCATATATTAATAAATCCAACAACTGTGTCGAATCAAAGCTGAAACTTTTGCGAACCGACTCTGTTTTGCTTTTAAAACAAACTTGCACATTATGAATGTCCACAATTCATACGCGTTCGCGAGTATGAACTACATTGTGCAAGCGAACAACAAACACTTAAGAAGCACAACACAAAGTAATATAATAAACACAAAACAACATAATACATAAGCAGACATTCTGTGGATTGAATAAGAATTTGTAATACATACATGTGAATGTGAAGAGCACAACAAACAAACAAATACAGGGTGTTTTAAATATTAAGGAAGTTTGGGATTTCGAAGGGGTGGAAAATGGCAGGACTAAGATTATTATGACATTTGTTTGAATCAATCTGTAGAAAAGTTGAAGAACCACATGTAGTGTAAGTAGATGTGGTAGGTTTGTAACATAGGAAGAGATAAGGCCATGTAGGGCATCGATTTGTCATTTTCTCCATTCTTGCTTCTCTTGCGTATACGTATACAACGTAAGTACAGAGTTCATGTTCAATCCTTGCTCACATTACGAGACAATATAAGCTTATACAATCTGAATCTTATTGAGTCAAAAGTGAAGAAGTCAAGTAACAAGTGTTTCGCATTTTATCACATTAATGTACATTTTTTTAAACAATTTAAGTTTCTTAATTTGCTTGAAGTTAAATTTCTTTCCATAAATTTCGTAAACATCAATTGTCTGAAGACATACTTTTAGTCGTTTGAAAATATAAAAGTTAACGTCTGGCAAACAAAATTAGCCTGAAAAGAAACGTTTTAGAATAAAAACGCGCGCAATAAGCAATAACAAGGTGACTTTCTGCTTGTACAGTGAAACAAGAAACAATAACAAAACAACGAACACGTAAATGTTGTAAAAACGCAAAACATAGAAATGTTTGCGCTTTGGCAGATGAGTAGCTAGAGAAAAACGGGGACGGCGTAACGAAAGACACAATAATGAAATGAAATGGTACTGCGTTTGCTCGTTTCGCGCTTGTACTTTTTTCATCGTCTCGTTTCGTCTTTGCCAGTTTTCTTTTCATAGCTGTAAAACTTTTACTTTGTGAGCGATGGATACCTATTGGAATACTTGAAAATTTCTGTATAAATACCGACTTTCAATATCTACTTTTATTTTATATTAAAATTTAACAATTTTGCATTTTATGTTTTTTGACGACTGATGGCAATTTGATGCCGCAACACAATACGTACAAATGCGGTCAGAAAAATGCGTTTTGTTTTTATAAGATTTCCAAATGTGCATACAATTGTAATTAATAAGCAATTAGCTCGTTTCTCATTCGATTCAGTCATTCGGCCGCAGAAGGCATAAGGTATAATGTGATCATTAGAACTTTATGGATTTTTAATGTGTTGGCGGCACATTCGTAGCAAACTGTCGGCGTTGTCGACGGTCCAACATCGCTTCGTTCAATGTTTAATGCTAATGTTTAAGCACTTCGCTTAAATGTTGAAGTGTTTTGCTTGATGTTTTTATGATTTCGTAATGAGTTTAACATATTTAATTAGTTCATTTAACGCCAAATTACTATATATTAACAAATCATTAAAATCATTAAATTGTGCAATTTTTATTGCTTCTTTGTAACTCAGTTGTATGTAACGCAAACATTAAACAGAAGAACAATTGGAAAACACTAAAATAGGGCAAGTTGAAAGAGTTTTCTTCCTTTCAATGTTTAGTTTTGAATATATGTATAAGCGCGCGACAACTCAGCATAGTTTCAGTTTAATGGAAAATGAAAGGGGAACGCGTAAAATAAGGAAAGAAGTGGAAAGCAAACACAAAACCGCAAGCATATAGATCGAGAGAAAGAAACCATTGTTGGTGTTCGTGTGCGCTCGAATGCGTCGAATTCAGTATTCCGTTTCGCAATAATAGTATGGGAATTGTCTGCGGCACAACGATAACTTTTCTCGTAAAATAGTTTTCTTTGAGAGTCTTCTGCATCTCCTGCGCGTCGCTCTCTAAAGGTTTGCTTGAAATTTGCGATGGTAAAAGATGCGGTTTTAAACTGGAACGTCGAACCATCGAAACCGCCACTGGAAACACTTCAGTACCAATGGAATTGGGCGAAAAGCACACGAACACATGTGAACATACTATTTTCGTTTTATTCCTCTTGTGTTTTTAGCACATAAAAATTTTAACCGAAATGATTACGCCATTGGAAATGTATTACAATAGAACTTTGGGGTATTCATGTAGTTTATCCTTCAGATGTAATTAAATTAGAATTGTCTATAACTCTAAGGAGTTAAAGTAGTTTTCCAAGTTTCTCTTTTATCTTTTTCTGCTTTTATATCACATTGACTTCCATAGTTGTTAAGAAGTTGAAATAGACGTGGAAATCTAAAATAAACAACTAATTTACGACGTGGTGTTTTATACGAAGCTATTGAGTTATTTAATATTTTGAGGCGAACGTGTTTGGCAAGAAGAACATATTAGAAAATACACTGTGCAACATTTGGTCATCACATAATTTTCCGTTTGCCACTCTGGTGTGACAGGTTTGAAAAAATCGAAAATGGTGAACATCAACTATAAGTCACGTTTCTTATTGCGAGTTGCAAGAACAACGCTACTTTTTCTCGAACCAAAACAAATGGTACTCTCATTTTTGATCAAATTGAAAAAGACAATGTCGAGAAAAATGCTACGTGATTGCTTAACTTTTCAATTTGGTAAGACGTTCATGATAAATTTTCTTTAATATAAAATAAGAAATACGAAGCAAAATTATATACTTAATGTGATTTTAAGTATAAGTTTATAGTATGAACATAAATTATATCTTTATGCTAGTATACGACTGAAAAGTTATAAGGTTGTAGTATAAGAAATGTGAAAAAATGTGTAAACTATGCTAGAGTTTTTCATTTGTGCATGAAATATCATTTCCATTTAAAAAGACATCCAACGAAAAATATCGCTACGTTTAGAGTAAGCGAGCTTATAAAGTAGAGAATATAACAACATGCATCGATTCGTCGACTTGCAGAAACAGTATAGTTGCATCGAGGTTCGAAATATTTGTCACTTTGTCAATGTGACATGTAAATTTATTTGCCGACTGGGGTTGCTGTAACATATGAGCATGTATGAGAACACGGCGGAGATATGAAAGTGGTTCGTCTAAGTGGATGAGTCAAGCCCTTCGCGACCGGCGCCTCCACCAACTTACGTCAACCGACTTACCAGAGACTCGAGTGTATCGTGCACATGAGGGTTTGTTTTTCTAGTGCAGGTATGCACGATTAAAACGAGGGGATATGCATGCATTCATTTCAGCCCGTTGTTATCAAAAGCAAAGCAGGGTATACGCTGAAGTGAAGTAAAAGGAATGAAGAGACAATAGGATTGTGAAGTAGATCGTGTTTTAAGCTGACGCGTTCATCAACAACTCTCTCCGGATTGGAAAGAATAAAAGCACAAGAAAGGTGGTTGTGCGCTCGATTGGGCTAAAAATATGTACGACTCGTATATTAATAGAAAGAAGTTGATTTGCGAAGCAGAATTTAGCTCGATTTCAGGATTGCGAGTGTGGTGACAACGGTTCTGACGGCAACAAGCATGGACAGACAAGCATAGCAGCTTTTATAAATTATTCAAGGTGGCTCTGTATTGATCCAAACTTCCTTTACTCTCGTTCCTCTCTGATATGTGTTTGTGCTAGGTGACTGAGTAACTACCGCCCTGGCGTTTCTGTCTGTGAAGTCCTGTTTCTTCAACATCACTTGCACCAGCAGCTATATTCGTATGACGTCCAGGATTTGAAGGATGCGGATTATCTAGAGTCGATATCCGATGCCGAGATCCAAACGCCAAGATATCCTAACTTAGAACTGACCTATACATCTGAAACACCTGAAACTACCCCAAGCTCCACGCTTTGCGTGTGGGTTTTATTCATTCAAGTCATTTTAAACCCTGTGCAGTGCAGGATTCAAGTTACCCGAGTCGAATAAGCTGCGGAAGTGCCTGTAAGTTGACCTATCTCAAAGATCCGAAAATACATTTAGAAAAAAGGACTGCGGAAGTCGTAAAGTGGCAACGTGGCAAAAACGAATTTACCCAAAAAGCTCGTCCTCGTAACGTAAACAAAATTTCGCTCGCTCTTATGACGCGGGCGCAAATTTCCTTCCAGGCAGCAAGAGGACACAATCACAAGGAGTACGATGGCACAAAGATGCGCACGTCAAATGTAAACGTGTTCCTGATACATTTAAGCGATGGAAAAGTGTAGGGCGAGTAAACACCGGCCATTCACAACTCTCTTACAAGTCATCGCACCTTCATTATTTCGTTTATCGTCCCGACTGAAAGGTTTCAATGTGTGTATAGGTAGATAGATGGGAATCAATATATCGCTAAGACTTGATAATATACAGAGTGTTGCCGTGAATTTGAATAAATGATGAAAATATGTCATTTTTATAGGGCCAAGGCAACGCTTTATGAACTAGGTAAATGTTTACAAAAGTATAACACTCCCTGAGAATGACTAAGATAGATTTTATGTAAGGACAATAAAACGCATAACATCAGCTATCCGATGTGCTACGCCGTCGAGCACGAATCCTTTGGTAATAAACGCGAAAAATGCGTCGGCTAAGTTTATCAATTAGTCTAATGGTGCTTTTGGGGGATTCGAAAGTAATAAAGCTCGGCAAAGCTAGATAACACTGGTACACTGGCACGCGGCACAAAGTCAAATGTATTCCTAGAATATACAGGGCGATTTTAATCTCAACTTTTAATCACCACCAAACAAAAATAAGCGAATTTTCCACATCCTTTACGAACTTCTTTCTGATTCTTGTCGCTGGGATGCTGCGCTTTGTAGGAATGCACAAATGATGCTTTAAAGTAGTCCCGAGAATTCACATTCGGTTACACTCGCATTTCCATTTATATCAGTGCATTTACATCTATATCTACTTACTTATATTTGTAAGACTTGCTTATGTCATGCACATGCTGGTTCTGGTTCAACATGGCCAAGCCAGCGTTGAATTCAATTGAAAACTTTCCCCACGCGCATAAGCATGCATATTCCATATGAGTTTAATATCAGATAAACGTTATTGCATCTTCCTTGCGAGCATATTTGAAGTTCATACAACATTTAGTGAGATTGCAAGAGCAAAAAGTGTGCGGAGCTAAAGAAATACAAGAATGTGAATTTGTGAATGTTACAAATTTGCGATGATAACAGAGCAGACTATGGTTCAAAGTTGACTTTGGAAGACTATAATGGAAGTGGAGCTAACTCCGAAGGAATTGAGAAGTGACTGCAATGCCACAAGTTTTACTAGATGTAGGAATCGTGTTCGAAGTTGCGAGTGCTGGGCACAAATTGCTCGCGCCGCGCGCGCTTCGTGGCCAAATTTAGAAGACTTGGCTGAGCTCCTTATTATATGGACGTTTTAATGGGTGCTTTGCATTGCAACAACAGGGGGAGTACTAAAAGTAATAGTTTTCTGGTTTCTTGTTCTTTGGCAAACATGAACCCATGAAAATTGCACACATAGTCAAACAAACACTAAATTTTTCGCTTTGCGCAATTAAATTTACACCGTTACGGTCGCGTTCACCACAACTCCATCATGTAAATATTAACTCTGACCGTTCCGAAATACCTTCGAGTTAACTCTTATTTTTTTATCTACGTCAATAATAGACTAGGAATTATGAGGTTATGTTTTTATAAATTACTTTAGTTTTTGAACTTTATAAATAACCTTAAATAATCAACGCACAAGCAGACAAGCTCGCGCACAAAGATATAGAGCATTCCATCATACAAGAACAAATATATGCGTATTTGAAGGAAGGTTTTGATGTGAGATACTTTGCTGATAGCAGTCATATGAAAAGCTGAGACCTTCGTTGAAAGGCAGCCGCAGCTTCGGAGCAAAGTTGGAATAGAAGCTTTGCCGCTTTCGCATTGTATGCGCGGAGAGATTCGGTGATTAACTACATATTCAAGGGTTTCGATCTCTTCTGTCCCCTGTCCCACATCATAATACTCTGTCATTGGTCTCCCTATGACTTTAATGCCACCTCTCCGTGTTTTGCTATGATTTGCATCTCATTACAAAGGATTTAGTTGTGAAAATACACAAATGAATTCACTTTCTATGCGATGCTGTCGAAACCCATTTTCTATATGTAAACAATAGATGATGACTTAATCTAACCTATCTCAACTATAATTTAGTCAATTGCTATTTATGTTTCCATTGTGGACAAATCTGAAAATGTGAAATAAATAAACTGTTTGAAGGAGGTAACTAGCATGAAATGTAGATACGAAAATGAATAAGAATTGCAGAAAAGTGCACTATGTTTCGCAGGCCACAAGTGGGGTGTATTTGCCGCCTCCATCGTATTGTTAAACAGCATTGCGTTCCACTTTGAGCGCATCTCGGTGGCGCACCGGCCGTAAAAGTTGATATTTATTACCAGCGCTGTTTATGTGTTGCAGTTTGCCGGTGAAATACTGCCGCCTTTTATAACGAAATCATAATATTTATCATTTTTCCTCCGACGTGCTTTACTCCTACTTTAGATACTACAAGAAGATGCGCTGGCTACGACAGTGGCTTACATTCTGCTCACACTTTCCAGCTTCATTACAGTTACAACAATAAACTCGCACCACTTGTGTGGCTTTTACATTTGTGTAAATGTTTGCTATTTTCTTTACTTTTAATTAAACGACAGGTAATGCTCCATTTTTGCTTGCAACCAAACGGGTTTCTTGCTCCGGAGAAATTTGCAAATATCAAGTAACCAAAGTTCTCGGAACTTGAAATAAGAATAAATATTTAATTAAGGTTCAAATTAATTTCATTTCGAAATTTATAAAAAAAATTAGGTAAATTAAAATAAAGATAACGAGTAATACGGAGTCATTAAATTAATAAACTGTCTCAAGTGTGTTGTCTCTGTGGAAGTTTTACTTGCATTTTTTGCCAATTTTTTATTTTCTTCAATTTCAATGCAAAATTGAACAAATCTCTGAAATCTTCTGTTTTTATTCAATAAAGCAATGCATTTTCTTTGCGTTTTTCATAACTCTGGGTATAACAAAAGAATTCGAACGGAGTCGCATCTGGTTCGTTATATTCGAAAAGGATCAAATTACATTTCGATAGACTGGGGAAGTAAGCTGTTCCAGAGGAGTGTTCTTCAAGGTATGTTTGACCTACGCAAGCAGCTAGCGCCTTGCGAAACGTGAGGACTCGTTGCGAAAATGCGCCATTTTCGCGAACAATATGCCCGTGGAAAACAAGCAGGAAAATCTGGCAAAATCCAAGCCATATTACGTATAATGCATGTGCGAGTGCCACCTTCCCATCTACACTCAACCGAAATGTGTTTGCCCTCCGTGGCTGGCCAACTCCAACCGCGACCATCCCTTCTATGAGTGGGGCCTAGAACTTTTCGAAACTTTCATCGCGTTATGAATTATTAATAATTCGACGTGCGAGGCGAAACCGGGGGCTCTACCTCTATTTCCAATGGCTGCTTCCCATCACAAGGCAAAGCAACGCACGTTTCACGAGTAAATCTCGCTTCTTATATACATATATATACTCTTTTGACATCGGTGATGAAGACCTGAAAACGGTAGATGCATTGTGAATTGTAAGACGTCGCTGAAAAGGATGTGCGATGATTTGATTGCAATAGGAAAATCGTCTCGAAATAAAATTTACAAAATTCTATTCCCTGATTTAAATATCTATATTGTATGAGGACGAAGGACCAACAAAAATATTTCCTTGTTTTTCTTATTATCCTTCGGGTAGGCTTAGCGTCATAGAATAACCTTGGTTAGACTTCGTTTAGTAATACAGTTAGGACTAAACAAACGTTTTTCGTTTGTACAATTGTATGATGGCAGCGAGGACGAAGCCGCTAGATATTTTTCAAACGGCCAAAATTGCGAGAAACGCGCTGGCGGACGAATTTATGTATTATGTGACAGCGGGATTTAAAAGCGCTCTGTTTTATTTCGTTATTTTAGCGTTGACTAAAGGTGGGCGGGAAGCTCGCTCGTCCTGGTAACGCTGAGCTGTGCGAATATACCTACCTACCAGGTATAATCTACATTGTTGAATGTTGGAAACGCACACGGGCTAAACAGGATTGCATGAGTGTACACAAGGACGATGTTTCATCGTGTAACTGAAACGTTGGCTGCGTTCGCTTACGACAGCATGTTTGCAGGTAGACGCGAAATGACGAAATTAAATTAAATTCAACCGTGCGACAGACACAACGCCAACAAGCCCTCTCCGCTCAGTTGTCGTTGGCGTCGTGGAAATGAGAATGTGAATCGTCCTCTGTTGCGAACTGTTTGGGGTTGTGATGTCAGCTTGCCGCCGCATGCCATTCTCATGTTAAAATACTCATTCTTGTGTGTACTAACATATCACGACTACGAGTAGTTGTCCTTGGTCCTTTAGGGTTGCTCGCATCTTGTTGGGTGCTGATCTCTACAATTATTTTAAAGCGACAGAATGTGCTCAAATGACATGTCGTATAAAATTTTACTACATTCTAAGTGTCCAACAAGTGCAACTAACTGTAAAAATAATTATTTTAATTAAATGCATTTGTACAAGGCTTTTATTAATATTTGCTGATAAATTCTTATTATATTATACTATAACGAACAGGGACGGTAAAGTGGTGTTTGTTGCCCGCAGATGTTACTTAACGGTGACTGCAAAGGGCAGCAAAGATATTGTGTTTTTACTATTTTTGTTATAAATTAGAAATAATTTTGTGATAAGTGAAGTTGCCTATATTAGATAATACACCATTAATTAAATTACCAGCGCGCCACATATAAACTATTAGATAACATGCGTTTCGGGCGCTAAATGATTTTAACCGCACAATATTTTCTTTAAATAAACAATAAACATCCGATGAATAATGGCAATACTTGTCCTAGACTTACAAATTATTTGCTAGTGCTAACTTCCAAAATAGTTGTTTACACAAAGAGCCACTTTATTGAGGACTAAACATAAATACAGGATGATTCAAAAACGGCGCATCTTCATCAATTGCAAATAGCATTTTCAAAACTCAATTTGTAATCTCCTCGTATAATAAGTCTATAAATAGATGAGCTTACATCGTTACTAAAGGATGCTTGAACTACATCAGTGTATTGATATTTGATAGTAAACTAGTTGGCTTTAATCTCAAGTAATTTGCTTACAATTATCCTGTTTACATATCACTTACTAAATGCATACAATGCTAAACGTTTTAATAATTGAAAAGGAAAAGTTCCTTAATTTTTATTGTACCGGTTAATTGCTACCACTACGTTCAAGTTTTAAAACAACAAATTATAGTTGTAAGTGGCCTCTTTTGTATGTGTTGGCACAGATGGCAAAGGTGTGTATTCCAGTGAAACAAAATAATTGCTTCAGATTAATTCGTAATTTGCATCGTGGAGTTTTGCCACGAATACAAAAACAACACCCATGCAGGCGATGTCTGTTTGTGTGCACCTAGATACATAGCAAAGAGGAAAATAAACAGGACGCATGCAGTGTCTGTGCCGAACATACGCGTAATCGCTTTTCTAGTGCTCGCTTTTTGTTGTGCAATTTTATAATTATTTGTTAGTCTCGAATGCCTCGTCTCTTCACTACCTCACTGAATACAGAATTTCAAAATTCGCTCCTTGCTTGGCTTAAGGCTGACACCAGTAAACTAAATCTAGACCAAACACACTGTATGTTTGTGCAGAGAGTCGATGTGGAAACTTTAAATTAACATTTATACAGCTCTCAGCTCTGATACTGGCTTTCAGGCAGCGTGTTCTGCACCTCCTGTTGCCCGCGAGCCTCCGCCAATTACGCGTAATCAACGCAAATTCAATTAAATTGCCAATTTCTTTACTGCCGTTCTACCTGCGCTCTTGTGTTCGAGCAATATGTACGCAAATATGGATAGGATATAGAAACGCATTAATAAACGCTTGTAAAACTTTGTATGCCCTTAACTAGGACGAAGTTAATTTTGTAAATTGTTCTTCTATTTGCAATTTGTCACATTCAATTCGAAATTTTAATTATTTTATTTGTTTTTGTTGTTTGTTTAATTACAATGCATACGTCCGCCGGCAACGAAATCAATTTGTTAATTACTTTCAAGCTATAAAAATTAATTAAATCAACTGCGATTTAATGTGGATGTTTTTCCGTTCTTGTCTTTTAATGTAATCGTTGTAGTAATTCTTAGTGTTTTCTTTTCAGTGGCTTGCTCGACGGTGACGGTAACAAAATGCCAAGCTGCTTTGCGCACCCTGCAGGCGTTCCCGTTCTTCAAGCCGACGTGCCTGTGTCGGGAGCCGCACGTCGATCCCGAATGCAATTCGTTTCGGGACTTCCTGTTCGATCATCCCTGCGTCTTCGTGCTCAAAAAGGGTAAATATTCGCGTTTACATTCCATTTCTTTAAATTAAAGCACATAAATGTACTGAGCTGATAGCAATCAACGAAACTTCTTGGATAGGAAAACATTGAGGATCTAAACGACAATACCAATGCGCACCACATTTATGGTGGAATAAAAACACGAATATGTTTTGAGCGTTGGTAATTGTGTATTGTTTGCTTTTTATTGTTTGTTTTCCTATTGTCGAACACTTTGAATCAACATTTCCAACAATGAAAAACCCTTATGAAAGCAGAATGATTCGGGGGGTGGAAACTTTCCTAGGCCAAAACCAAGGACGCAAATACTCTATGCTTCTGTTTAAATATTTAACGATAATCCTCTTGATGTTTCCGATTTGATCCTTCATATCACATTGTTAAGATTCATAGTTCTATTGTTGTTTTTTTATCGTATCAACAGAAATATTATTTTCATTACTCGGAATTCGAATTGATTACATAACAGTTTAAACAATAAACACGATTCGTTTTCTTTTGTTGTCCATTCACAAACCAGTTCTTATTTTTTCTCATATGTGATATAGTGGAGGCGCAGGGCAACGCTCGCAGCCCGGCGCCTCCACTCATACTCCCATCGTCAACTATACGGAAAATAGATTCTGAATGTAATTTAACTGCACAATAAACGTTTCCGGATTTACCTTGCCTGCCCTGAATACGGTTCTCTCTATAAATGTTTAAATTCCTAGAAATTGAGTTCAAACAAACAACTTCAATAAATTGCGTATAATTAAACAAGCTCAATTCTAAATCACTATCGATATCAATATCAAACTATCATATAGCCAAGCCACAATGCGGTTCGATTTTCTCATCCTATGTGTAGTGTTCACTAGACGTAAAGAGTAATAAATCAAACGCTATAGTTTGGCATTACTTCTTTGTCTGGTATACTCAACCGTGAGTTGAGTTTCGGCCGTTTCTTGAAGGCTCCAATGTACCGATGCAAATGCTTTGTCAAATGACCGTGCTTTTAGTGATAAATTGGCCAGGATTGAGGATTGAGACCTTTCGGTTGGAACGCGAGATGCTCTGCGAAGGCTTTCCATGACTATTAGACAGGAGTAGGCCACTATCACTATCTGTATTAGCTAAACTGATTAATTGCCACGTGTTTCGCATTCGTTTAAATTACCGTTAACAGCCGAAAGAGTAAAAAATTGCGAAATAAATAAAACAACGAAAAAAAAGAACAGTTTGAGGTGGTTGCTTTTTCCTGAGCAATTTGTTGCGTCACAATCAGTAATAGCACTTTGTAATATTGTGACTTTTTGCAGAAAAAGATCCGTATCCGGTCGATGCGTTGCCGACATGCAATCATGCCTTGTCAGTGTGTCAAGGAGAAAAGAAATGTATCAAACTGTACGACGACTTCAAACTCAATTGCAAAGTGCGAGATAACAAATGCCGAATGGAGGATAGGTCAGTGTTTATTTGTCTCTATGAATTGACGGTTTATTGTTTCGCTTTGTGTGTTTAGGGGTCTGTGTCACGACTCCTGGGCAAATCTGCGCAAATCGCCAATGTTCGGCTGTATCTGCCCGAACAACCATATGAAGAAGCGATGCGATCGCATCTTCAGTATGGTAAACCACAATCCGTGCGTTGGTAAGTGCCAATCCTTCACAGACAACCTCCGTGTGTGGTGCCGAAGACCTAACAAAACCATCACAATCACGTAACGTTTACTTCGTCAGGGAAAGCAAATCGATCCAAATTAAATACATTGTACGACGATTAAACTATCATTCATCGACGAATAATGAGCAATTAGTGTATCCATTATTGCGAGGACACTTCAACTACACAAAGATTAAACACGCACATATTAAATGATTGATCTCGACTCATAAAAATCACATTAAAAATTTTCATTTTCGTTTAGTTTGTTTGGAAACATTATTTTCACATCACATCTAGATATATTTTATGTGTGTCACTTCACCAAATCACCAACATTGTATTTATTTGCGTTGTCGGTTATTAGGCAGGAAGTGGAGTGTGAATGAATGGCCTGAAACACATCACAATTTCAATGCACAACGAACACATCAAGCCAATTCCAATGCTAAATCAATTGACTATTTGTCAGTCGGCGGTGCATCGATCTGACTATTGGATGTTAGTCACTCGTGTTTGTTTGCAAAGCTGGTAAAACGCTCCAAGCCAATTTGGAAAACTCGAGCGCATTTGGGGCCACGTTAATGTTGCATGACAAATCGCTCCAATCAGTTGCGTAATTCCGATTAAGCGCATAATCATTTGTAATTTTAAAGGTGGACTCAAAAAACAATTTAGTCTAAGTGGTTAGGCCAGTGGGGATTTTATGTTTCAGAGTTTTCGCACCTATTTGTTACTCATTTCATGTTCGTGCACAATTTAATTCATTCGCACCAAACTCTTCATTGTATGTTGGAAAATCTGTTTCAGACATGCTTGATGCACCTCCTTCATCTCCTTCCAAGAATCTCGATCGTGAATTTTACGAGAACTTCTGGTCACCCCCAACGAACCTTTACCCTTATTTCTTGTTCGCCGATCGCTCCGATTCCATCAACATTGATGATTCCACTTCTCTCGATTCCGATCCTGATTTCAATGACAATCCGCTGCTCCGTATTCCGATCGGATCGTATCCATCACAGCACAAGAACGCACTTGCCTCCGGCACAAAAAACACGCACCAGCACCGCACGTCCACGGCGCAAGCCAATGGCACCAGAACGAGCACCGGCACCGGCACCGCCACCATCAGCACTGATAACGGCCCCACGCTAGACCGTGAGGACGCGCTCTTCAATCCTTTATTGTTTCCGCAACTTAAGAACGGTACGGGTGAAAGAGTTTTCTTTAGCCACCGTTTTTCTTTACACATGATTGTCATCAATATTCAAAAACGCACCACTCAAAAGTCGCTCATTGAACCAGAACCAAAAACGTAGTAACGACGCATTGATAATTTCGTTGCGTTGCGTTGGTCGATTGTGTTTATGTGTTGTTGTTTTCTTGTCGTTGTGTTGTGACATACATATAACTGCATTTAGTTTTGATTTGTTTTGTACTTTGAGCTATAGCCTGATGTAATTTAGCCCGCATTCAATCATCAGTTCATCACTGATTCGGACAAACGTATGCGCCTCGTTTTCAGTTAAGGTGATTTCAGCCTCGGAAAATGCGTCTGCCTCATTTGACTACGGGCTAGGCAATGCAATTGTCGAAAACCCGCTCGTTGACGCGGCCAACGGGCATGACGCGCACGCTGACAATGATCACATCAGCGTCAGCGTGCTTAAGAACAAGGGGAAGACGGCGACGTCTTCCTCCGCAACTTTTTCTTCTTCCTCTTCATCGGACAACTCAATATCAAACATCTACGACGAGGACTTGGATGGCTTGCCGCCAGCGCAGCATCAAAAGCATCAAAGTACGTATCACACCATCTCAGCCAAACGAAAATCCAAACGAAATCAAAATTTGCAAACAATTCGGTTAGTAATTGCATTAGTGCACGTGTGCATCTCAACAGCTTGCGTAAGTATCCTCGTTTTATTCGTGCAAACCGCACACTTTACTCACACAACATCAGCATAATAATAAGTAGAACTAAACTGAAATTCATTCATGTACACAACATGTAGTTGGAACACATCTGCGACATTTATCTACACAATTATCTTATCTGGGTTGTCACGGTGCGGCTGGGTGAAGGTTTCGGTTAAGGGATCGTTTAATGCATAAATTCAATGTTGCTGGCGTGCATCTTGCATACTCTACTGAATCTGAATATTTACAGGATGAGAATGACAAATGGAGTGTCCTGGAACTGGAACATATTACATCTAATATATAATTTTAAACACATTACAAATATAAACACAATTTAAATTCTTTCGTCTTTGGTGTTAATTCAATTTTTGTTAACTTTTAGAAAATATTACTTTGTGTTGTTCTATAAAATGTTGTATTTTTTATTGCGTTACAAAATTCGCGATCAAACAATTGAAGTTGAAACCGAGATAAAATGCCTGCAGAATTTAATTTCTGTTGTTTTGAAAACCGCGTGTTTCCGCTCGACAGATTGGCCGCAAACAAACTCACACCAAAGCAAGCTCTCTTCAATTTTTAACAACTTTAAGTTGAATTGTTTTCAAATCAAGAGTATGCGTGGTCTGCGTGCGTGCGTTCAAAGTTAACTTGATCCTGCACTTTGACTTTGGTGTCCTTTGACAGTATGCCTCTTTTTAACCGGTTTTACGAGTAGATTCGGTCATTTTTCAAGTAGTGTAGTTTTTGAATTGATTATAAAAAAATAAATTAACGATGAATGCACTAAAACAATTGCATTGATCACCTTGGTTGCGTTGAGTCCTTATTACCCCCCGGCACGTAGAGCCATTCAGCATGCTCTTCTTGTATGATGGGGATCTAAACAGCACGTATTTTTGTCTATTATTACGTATATCATCATCATCATACATCATTATTTAATTGCCAACCATTAAGTACATTGATTTACATAACTATACAAAAAGCGACTATTTGCTGTTTGTTTCTGTTGTTGTTGTCTTAACCGTCTTTAAATCAAAAGGAAACACAGACAAAACCACTAATTTCAAACAATGTCTTTCAATCCTTTCATCATGTGTACCGTAACTAATTCATTGATATCCGAAGGTAAATTGTTCATTCCAACAATTGATGTTTTGCGATGTTGAATTACATGATGATTGTACCATTTTGGGAAATGCGCCCCTTGAGTGTGTGACGCACGCACGCACGAACAAAACGATAAATCGCCGTCGTCGTCTTCATCGTTGTTGTCGTTTTATCGATGTTTTCTTGCCGTTGTTTCACGTTTCACGATCGCAATCGAAGCTAAGAGGCATGGCTTTCAGGTTCAACGGATCCAGCGAGTCGCAGCACAAACGGCAGCAACGGCCACAGCGACACCACCGAAGTGTCGAAGGTGGTCTTTCAGAGCACCTGCCACGTGGCGATGCAATCCTGCAACAACAATTACAATTGTCGCATGGCGCTGGCGCCAATTCTGCAACATTGCGACATGAGTCGTTGCAATCGCAATTCCTGCATGGAAGCTCTGCAGGCGTTCTATCGTCGGCCGAGTTTTCCATGGAACATCGAAATCGCCTTTTGCCTTTGCAAGTAAATGCGAGCAATATTTATTATCTAGCTATACCATGCGAACGGAGAAGCCTGCATAATGGCGATTTACTTGTGAAAATGAATAATTCGGAAGGTTGCTCCGCAAGTAATCGTAGAGCTATTTACACCATATTTATCGTTTAAAAAAAAGTTGCTTGCCAAACGAATTATTTCAACTGTAAATTAAAAATTAATTTTAAATAAAAATGCAAGTTAACGTACACTGCTCAAGTTGTTGCTCGTGGCGATCACGGGATGATCCCACGCATTTTTAATTGAAAATGGCAATTTTTTGAGAGGTTTGGTTTATTAGTTCAAATATGTATAATGTGTAAAAAAAATCAAAGCTCTGCGATTGCTTGGGGAGAAACCATACGCTTTATTCATTTTCCATATAAATTACCATTATGCAAGTTCCAGCGTTCGCACGGTATGTAGGAACTAGGTGAAAAGGAAATTGATTGTATTGACTGATGGTGTTGCAGAAAAACCGACAATAAGCACGACGCTTGCATGATCGCTCAGGAAAAGTTGCATCCGGTGTGCGCGCAACGAATTGAAGGCGCACCGCAACCGACGTGTCTTTCGCTGGCCGAAACTTGCCGGGAGGACAAAGAGTGCAGGTACAATAAGCAATTTCAATGTGCCGGAACGTGGAAAATTAATTTCTGACTTGCTGTTTCTGTTCCTTATCACAAACTCACGTCAACATGATGCGCGCTCGTCTTTTTTTCAGGACTAGCTTGGAACATTACGAGCAGTCTTGTGCCGTTGATAGTGTGACGAAAAAATGCGCCGGTTCACCGGCTGAATGCAGATTAGCAATGCTAGGCATCCTCGGCACGGATTTGCGAACGACGTGCGCTTGTAAAGGCACTGATATGACGCAACTTTACGAGTGTCTCGGCTGGCAGAGATTGCTCTGGGTGAATCCTTGCGTTGGTGCGTTTTTCACATTCGTTTATCCCAAAAATCCTCGAACTTATCCAAATTCGATATTTGTTATAGTTGAGTCGCAGAAAGACTTTCACATGAAGAAGGCAGCTGAATTAGCACTGCTTAGTTCGTCGACGACCAGCACGACCGCAAGGACAACGCTTGCGGTCGTAAGGACAACGCCGACCCGACCGACAACAGCAGCGAGGCCGAGTTACACGCTTCCGCATCAGGTCACCATGATTGCGCCTGTCCAAACGACGCCTTCGACGACGACGTCCACGAAACCACCGACGACGACGACAACCGTCGCCACCACCGTATTCGTTCCACCGACCACAACGACTACGACGACCACGACGACGACAACTACAACCACCACTACCACCACTACAACAATGGCGACCACTACCCTTCCGCCAAGTAAACACGTTCTCAATTAATACACTGGAATTAATTAACTAAATTTGTTTTGGTGCAGAGTTTTGCGTTGTTCAGCGTCCACAGTTTCCCGATCAGTACATCCGTGAAGGCAGCTTGAAGCGGGTAAGTTTATGGAATAAATTTTAGAAAATCTAAAGTTTTCTGAAACTGCATGGAAATATGTTTGAAATAAAAGCAATATTGAATTCAACATAATATAAAGGCAGTTTTTCACTATCAACTGTCAATTTATTGTTTGTGCCAAAGCTAAAGAAGCGACGAATTTTTAGCCGCCTTAGTGTGAAGCCACCTTAACAAATGTGAGCGCGGTACTTGTCCTGCTAAACTTTCAAGAATTTTTGATATATTTGAACAGGCGCGCACGCATGATCTTTGATATAATCTGATTAATGTTAATAACGTGCTAGCTGAATATTTCCATCACGAATGCGACTCGTAAAGTGGAAATATTTGACAATAAATGGCAGGCGAGGTCGAAATAGAAAACTTACACGCTAGCATTATAAAAATTCTTATTCGTTGCCAACCGAACACATTGAACCGATTCCAACGGGAATTTACATATGATTTTTCCTCAAACAAATATCAACTTGCTTCCTGCCTAACTTGCCTTCTTACAACTAGTAAAACTACACCGAAAACCTGCACCCAAAGTCATATCAATCAAAATCAACGCTATATTTGCTTAACTTTCATGAATCTTTGCACACAGAAGCAAAAAGATTATTGCGTTTTTTAACATTCTATATCCTTGCTTCGTGCTGATTTATAGATCTATCACGAAGACGAATTCGAATGCTCCGACGTATGCGAATGCGAGGTGGGCGAGAAACTTGCATGCAAGACGATCTGCATCGACCGCATGCCATGCAAAACCGAATTCGCATTCTACAATCATGCAGCGCCGGCATATCAGGCCTATCGCGGCCGATGCCTGTGCTATTCGGGAAGATTTATTTGCATGAAACCGTCACCGAACGAGTACACACTGCCGCAAGGCGTTTTTCTCTTCTTGGGCTACAGCGAAGTCGACGAAAGGGAACTCAACAAGAACCACACCAAGGTGGTCATCGGCGATGTGGTGCACGCCTTGCAGGAGTTCATCTTGGGGGAAGCAACAAACGGAGTAAGTTTAATAATTGACTTGACTTGTTTTAAAGTGAAAAAAGTTCAAAAATGAATTTGCGTGGGCGCGCCATTTGCCACTCTTCATGCATCAATTAAGCCGCTTAATGGCAACTGCTCTAACCAGGACGAATTGCGAACGCGCCGGAAAAGAGCACCCAATTAGGTGCAATTAGTCAAGGTGGTTATATACGCACTGATTAATTTAAATTAATTGATTACGAAATGAGTTTCGGTCCTGCATGTTACATTTTCGCCATTGAGAGCGAACAAAGCGCGAACAAGGATTAAGCTGGTGAGAGGAAGGAGCTAATCTAATTCAATATCTGCTAACATTGTGGTCGCTTCAATGCTGTGAAACCATTCGTTAATCAAACCGCACTGGAATTCGCAATTTTATATTGTTTTCGATTTTAAATCGAACTTTTCGCCGGGATAAACATTTGCGGTTAGTGCTCCTCAATGCTAGTTCTATTGTTCTCAAATAATTCGAATTAATTGCCTAATTGAAATTGATCGTTACCGTAACCATTATTGTTGTCACGATAATACAATCGAGCAAATGCTATTAATGCTAGAATTTTATTGCAAAATTTAATTTGAAACGGTTTTGTTGGTTTGCCACAATGCATTACCCCGTAGCCGCCGGAAAACCGCCTTAAAGACCAGCATCAAGCACAGAACTTCCAACAAGTTGTTACTTGAGGTGAATGGCTAAACCCTTATAACTAACATTTTGGCCACTATTTAACTTTAATGAGGTTTTCAAGTTGCCCCTTTCCCTTTCCTTTTCCTTATTTAACTGCTTTCATTTGTTATTCGCAAACATTTGCCACCATAAACGATAAATAAATACACGACAGTCTGATAAGATTTAAATGAAGGAAAAGAACAAGACGAAATCATAACAAAAGCGCATTTTCTTCGCATCCTCGACATTTACGTGTTTTCTCGCAGCAGCGTCGAGGAAATGTTGCTCGAGGGAGCCGAAAATATAATAACACGAAACGAGTCCTCGTCCATATAAACAGATTTGATATCCGGCTATCCGGCGGGCTATCGCAGAACGTGCACCGTTTTGTGGCTCTTGCATTTTCCACAATCACAATGTGGAATGTGCATTGCATGAGAACTCGCCAAGAAAGTACA
>JARJDT010026097.1:0-19437 GCA_030264655.1 Leptusa sp. GC000079 | reverse complement strand
TATTTGAATTAAATTGTTTTTCCTGAATGCAATCCTGGCAAATAAATTCAATCTCAATGACCTTTCATAATTTACACTTATAAAACACATATCACCAAATGATTTATGTTTATGATGCTGTGAGTTGGGAGTTGGTACGGCTCCTTCTTCCGTCAACAGTCACGTTCCACGATGTTTGGAAAATTTCAAGGAACATTTGAATGACTCATGCATGACTTATTCTTACCAGAACCAGAGTCAGAACCAAAGTCAGAACCAACCAACACAGTATCCAGTTTCAATGAACACTGAACAGAATATCCAACAATGAAGCAATCATCGAGTAGCGAGTACTGTTACCTTGGTTTCAATCAAGATGACCGCGATGACGCTAACTAAATTTACTACTTTTGCAAATTGCCGCAAGGCAAAAGAAATGGAGGAACAGTCTGCGGTCTACGCCTACTAAATGTTTCTTGCTTTTATTTAATATACCTGCAGAATTGCATTTGACTCATATTCTAGTTTTTGTGTGTATCAAAAAGCAATCAATATTCATTTTGGCAACCTGATGTATGTAGACTAGTTGTGATGTAGACATAAGGAAATTAAATGTTTGATACCTTAATCGATTCGATTCACTACAGCAGTTGCATGTTGCATAATCCTGGAACGTGTATGTGTATAGGAGGTTTATAGTATGATAGGAGCGTAATAACTGCGATGATGAAAGGGGTGTTCGCATGTCGCATGCATAGATAAAACAAGCCAAACCAAGCGGGGTGATGAAGCTTAGCGTTGACTAATATGCTAAAAGCAGCGAAATCGCTAAAGGGCTGTGTCCTCATGTGCCGGTGCGCTGTTTTATGGGGTCGGCACAGCATTGTCGTGCCTTGTGCCTTGCCTTGGAGTTGGAGGATCTTATTGATTTGCGAAAACGAAAAATGTGTCAGCACTGTACTTACGATCACGAATACGATAACAGGATAACCGGTATACAGGATAGCTGGGCACATTTAAGGTTTACAAACTTGTGGTTTCTACTTAGTTGAATATCCATAAATATATATAGCGAATGTTTACATACATTATTACGCAGTTATTTAAACACCAAAATACATTGAATCATGCTTTGTAAATTTATTTAATAAGACTCATTCATTTTGCATGGGCGTTAACGTTGAAGGTTTTTGAAAGATGAAATATGTTTATACGGAAATCAAACTCCCATGAAGGCGCGATAGGACGATAAAAATGAATTGAAATTAATTAGAATCGCAACGCGTTCTTTTCCTCTAAGCTATGTTGATGTTAATTGTGAGAAACTGAAATTATGTTGCTTTGGTTGTTTTGCTTGAGAACTTTTATTGGTCTCAACTTAACTTAAGCAGTCTTGAGTCTAGTTGTCTAATATAATTTACTACTTATACATTAGACAATCTATACTTAACTCTTTAGCTATGTTATATTATACCTTGTTGCAGATTCATATTGGTTCAATGTATGAACTAGAATTCGAAGTTTTATTAGAATATAGAAGAAGAAAATATACACCTACTACCTATACTCCTTTTCTTTTATCTGCTTTGATAAATATTTTTACGAATGGAATTTGTTTATTCGTTAATAACAAAAACGTAAAAATCTAGCTATTAGTTAAGCTTAAAATTAAACTCAAAAAGACCGTTATAGTCGATTCTAGTATAATAACCGTCCAAATACAACAATATGTTGTTTTAATATTAAAAGTGAGCATTATGAAGAGAAACTCAGTACAGTTAAGCAAATAAATATTTGACATTGTTTATCAATTCTTAATTCTTTCCTATTTTTTTGCAAATTTTTATTTTGTATGTAGATTCAGGATATTGTGTTACAAAAGGTCAATAAATTCTTTGCAATTTGGAATTGGAAAGAAATTATTGGTGAGACGGTGGGCCAAGAAGGACCAGGTCCAGTTGTGCTGATCTTTGATCTCAGCCACTCTGTTCCACTTCCAATTCCTGTCCAGTCCAGTATGTTGGTCTTCAGCGAACGAAGTCGATGGCATGTTGAATACTGTGGAAACTCGGAAGAGAAGTGGCACAGTTGAATTCATACTCTTTAGCTCTTTAGATGGCCGATGCCATCAGTAACTGGCTCGTGCGGCAAGCAGAATAGATGCTATTTCGTTATACGAAACGTACGGTCCTGTTTTAGCAGATCTCGCGAGTTGTCCTTGCGAATCGTATAGCAGTGATATGGGTGAATAATCAATTATCGATTATTGCTCATGCCTATTGTATCATTGGATATACCAATTGCCAATTGATTTCGGTGTTCCTAAACACGCGCTAACATTTAATCATCCTCTTTTTACCTCTATGACTGACCAACAATATTACTCATTCTGAAGAGTGGGGATTCTGAGTGTTTGATGGTGAATGCAGGGACTCCGCCGAAAGCGTAGACCGTAGACCAAAGCAGAACGGGCAGAACAGTTCAGAGAAGTAGTGAGAGTGCGTGACAATATGGCTTCCGAATACATGAAGCTGACTAAAGACGAAAGAGCGGAATTATTGGAGCAATTTACGATTGTAAGTACTCAAAAAGCAACACATGATACACACATGACATTGACTTAGTTATGTGAACTGCCATAATAGTTTTATCGGCGCAAATAAACAAATACTTCCAATTTCCATTGCCAATAACATGTTTTGCGTGGCCAGACACGGCGTATATCCACCAAACAACGCGCAAACTGAGCTCTCAGCTACCGCGAGCGTCTCAGATAAACCATTTATTTCTCCGCAAGTACAAGCAACAACGCCCATCTGATAAGCAATATCAACGTATTAATTACTAATAAAATTAAAGCACTGCATTGTTATGCTGCAGAGAAAATATTTAAACGTTTAATTAGTATGGTAGTTTAGTGCGCTTTGATGATAGTTACAATTAAAGCTCCCGCCTTTAAATTATAATAAATCTCTTGTTCTCCCACGAATAAATTGTATTAAATTGTTTAGGCTTGATTTATTTATATATTCAATTAATATGTTGTCGTCATGTAATTGACGACACTCGTGCTGCTCATCACAAATCACAATCATAAACTTAGTTCATTACTCAACATCAACATCGGAACGACGATTATTTCTTTAAAATTTAATTTAAATTTATTTTTTAATTGCGATGTATCTGTTTGCCGCTAAAAGCTTGCAATATTTAACATAAACATTACAAATACAGGTGTAAAGATTTCAAGACGAAGTAAATAAAAGTTGTATTAATGCAAAATAAATTGTAAACCGTTTTTCCGCTAACAAAGCATGTAATGAAATACAAGTATGCTGAAATTCGAAATCACTAACGTTTGCATCTAATTTTTATACTAATAGAATATAAATATACATACGAAAAATGCGCCTGATTTGCATAAAAACAATAACCAATAATAATACATTTGAAAGCAACATTCGATACTGCAATTATTCAGCAAATATTTTATTTTATTGCGTTTTTTTTAAGAGCAGAGAAACATTGAAATTTGAGCATTAACTTGCTTCGAACTTAGAATCAATACGCAAATATTCAACTCACATGCATTTTTAAACTTTGTTCAAGTTCGCTTTTTACAAGCAATATACATATACTTGGTTTTAATTCGTTAGTCTCTATTACTATTGCTTTTCTAACTGCTATACTAACATTACGAACGCATAGGCGAAGCTATAGAAACTTATTGTAAGTGTAAAATCGTATTGTTAACCTTGGGTACGTTTTGATAGAAGCAAAATAGCATTGTTTTCCATAATAGGTTCTATTTTATGTCGTAGAAATACTTCTCATGGACTCTTGGTTTCTTAAAGTCAAGAGAATATCACATTTTACGTTGTATAAGTTAAGTTGCACCTATTCAATTATTGTAACGAGTAACGTCTTGCTATTGTAATAAATTTACCGATATTTTTCTAACACATCACTTCATCTCTTGGTGGTCTTCTACTTTGTAGTTTTTATTTTCCTAATATTTATACACCATATTTAATGCTAATGCATTTGATATTTGCCAAGAAATTTTCCAAAACAATTCTTCTGATTTTAACGTTTAGTTTATACACAGTATAAAAGTTATTGATGTTTAGTAGATTAGCAAGTCTTCTAATTAATGTTTTGAAAGAAAACCAAAACAAAAGAATTGACATAGTGCAAGAATATGTCAGGTCTGAATTTGTGTAAACAGCATTTACATTACATGAATTACGAAACTAAAACCAATAAAAGAAACAAAAGTGAAATCGTGATTTTCACTTAGCGTTAGCTATAAGGGTCCAATTTTATTAGGTCATGCCATCATGCTGTCAATTGAAATTCACAGCAAGTATTCATTTACACATATTACCTACATACAATTACTTACCTATAAATAATTCGAAAATTAATGCCTTCATTTTATTAAACTAAACGTGCTTTGCGGCCCACGCTCTGTGCCATTAAAAACGGACTTGTGACAAAACAGATTTGTAATTTATTTATTCAACTGACAATGAACTGCACTATATATATATATGTTTATAAATTAAAGACAATATCATTCGTGCTGATGCAGTAATGCAGTTGCAATCACATCATTGTGTTTGATTCTTTCTGAGAAATACGCAAATAAGAATAAATAATTAGCAAAGACGCAGTCTATGCGTTAAGCATTGCACACTGTGAATCATTTATTTGCATAAACAGGAAACTTGTTAACAATTTGCTTAAATGTGAATTTGGGAATTTGCGTGTAGTGTCAAGATTCCGAAAGACCGCAAATTTTGCGATAACTTTGTTTGCTCAAATAAAATTTCAAATTTACAGTCGTAATATCGTAATATTATGAATATAGCATTTAATATTACACAGTTTTATTATAATATTAATATTTATCTCAGTTATGATACAGTTTTGCTTGTATAACTACTAAATAACTACCGTTATATGTATTTACAATGTGAATATTTATGAAAATTTGTGATCTTATAGTTCATTAAACTTTCCCATTTTCGCAAATTTGCGAATTTCTTTTAAGATTCTTTATGCAAGATTTAATTTTTCTCTTACTTCAAATGTGCAAATCAACTTGATCATTGGTTTCCCTGAATTTGTCTTGCTCTGATAAGTGCCTAATATCTTTATATTTTTTATAGAATTTTTATGTGATTTTGATTACATGATTAAAAATCAATTTTTAGGAAAACATGATGTTTGTCATATTGTTCTGTTCTTTGCAAATGATATAATTGATTTGATTCTCGTTAATGTATGTGAAGCCTTTGATTGCACTTATCTTATCAATTAAACCGCATCGATAATAAAGATGAGCAAATACGCACCTCAATATACGTGTGATTAATTTTCTTGTTCAGTTTGCGTTTGAGCAAGGTGATAAACAGTTACAAACTGTAAAAACGCGACTTTACCATTATGGAAGTTGTTAACATAGACAAGACCAAGACGTGTGATCATTACGATCAATTCGTTGATGAGTTGAGAGAAGAAAAGCCCTACGCTTTCGTGAGTACCATATTACACACATAATTCATTAAATTGCTACATTATATAGGTATGTCGCATATTGTTTGAAACAAGAAAGTTTTAAAACTGTTTTGTTGTCGAAAACTTCGTTTGCGTCGTCTTTGAATATATTTTTATAGTGACATGTGTGAGACACATTTGTAGATAAATTTTAAAAGAATAATCTCACATCCTCAGTTGACTAAGTGGGCGTATTAAATACATACATAGTATAAAAATCCTGTTTGCCTTCATAATTCTTTAAGGTTTAAACTTTTAACATAACTCACATCATTGTATTTTACATACCAGAGATACTTGGTCATCGTACACAGAGTAAATTCTTCAAAAGTCAATTTCTTCGACTTTATATCAAATCCACCGCAGGTCATGTGACAGTTATCATCTATATGGAATAAAATTCTCAACGTTATGTAACATTTCATCAAATCAATGACTCTCCTTGTAATTATTTACGAGTAGGTGTTTCTAGTCTAGTTTTAAGTACCTACATCTTGTTTGAATCCAATTTATTAACAAACAAATTTGTTCAAAGATTGATAAGAATAATGATGGTTACATTGACATCAAAGAATTGCGCGAAGCACTCGATGTTTGCGGATTCAAATTGCCCGCCTATAAGGTACGAGAGATGGAAGAAGAGTTCAAAAATAAGAAGCGCACCAATATTGAAGGGAAATTGTCCTACGAAGAATTTGAAAAACTCTGCAGTGATTTGAAATCGAATGAAGTCGCAAGCACTTTTAAACAAGTGATGACCAGAAAAGAAAATTTGTTGCATTCGGGTGGCACTTCAAATGCGAGTAACGAAGGCACAACGCATTCAGTCAGAGTTGAAGAACAGCTTGCTTTCTCCGACTGGATCAATTCTAATTTGAAACATGACCAAGATTTGAAACATTTGCTACCAATCGATCCCGAGGGCAAATCTTTGTATGAAAAAGTCAAAGACGGCATTTTATTGTGGTAAGTTGATTTCTACGTATATGTCGGTATTTATAGATAATGACGGCTTCTTTGATTTTTCGCAAATCTTATTTGATTGATTGCATTACATTTGCTCCCATAAGAAATTTACTTGTTTAAACCTTATCATCAAATTGCATCTATTTGGTGATCGGCCTTTTATATAGAAGTTTGTAAATGATTAAACTTATCTTGAAACATTTATAATTCATGTTTATTAGGTCATTCGAATAGAGCTTGTCAAATCAGTGAAAAAAGTGTTTTTATGGAAAATAGTAAATACCCATTTTGAAATAGTTTAAATATTTTTTTGATATAGGTATACTTAAAAATCGAAAGTTACAAATAAAATAGAGAACTTAAAAAATCAACTAAAGGTAAATAAGTACTAAATAGAAAATTCGGTTTATCTTAAAGAAAATAAAAAATAAGTATTTTTTGAAACAATTTTATTTTGGGAAGCTCTGCATTTGAAGTGAAGTTTTTGGTTTAAAAGAATCTCATTTATTATAGCAAAGTGATCAATCATTCCTGCCCGGATACAATCGACGAGCGCACAATAAACAAGAAGAACTTAAAACTCTACACGAAATTGGAGAATTTGACGTTGGCTTTATCGTCCTCGCAGGCAATCGGTTGCAATGTTGTCAACATTGACGCGCACAATCTGGAGAAGGGCACGCGACATTTGGTCCTTGGTCTACTTTGGCAAATCATTCGTATCGGCCTTTTTAATCAGATTACCTTGGAGCATTGTCCCGGCCTAACGGTGCTATTGAACGAAGACGAAAAAATCGAAGACCTATTCAAGTTGTCACCGGAACAAATCCTCCTAAGATGGGTCAATTACCATTTGGCGAATTCGGACACAAACCGACGCATTCATAACTTCACCAGTGACATTACGGACTCGGAAATTTATTCGCATTTATTGAAGCAAATTGCACCCGCTGATGCTGATGTCAATACTGAAGCACTCTTTGTAAGTTCTCGGAAATTTGTTCTTTGTTCTGGAAATGAAGCAAATTTATTTTTTAGGAACGCGACATGACCACACGTGCCGATATTATGCTCCAGCAAGCGGCCAAACTGAATTGTCGTGCATTCGTTACACCTCAAGACGTCGTCAATGGCGTTTACAAGTTGAACGTTGCGTTCGTCGCCAATTTATTTAACAAACATCCCGGTCTACAACAAACAAACGGCACAATTGAATACGAAACAGTTGAAGAAACACGAGAAGAAAAGAGTAAGTTAGACAAACATGGGTGAATTGCGTTTTCTCATTTGTTTCTTTTCTATTGTTTAGCTTATAGAAATTGGATCAATTCAATGGGTGTGTCTCCGCATGTCAACTGGCTGTATTCAGACCTTGCTGATGGTCTAGTTGTCTTCCAATTGTATGATATCATCAAGCCAGGCATTGTGGACTGGACGAAAGTCCATCGCAAATTCAGTAACCTGCGGAAGTTTATGGAAAAACTTGAGAACTGCAACTATGCTATTGAGTTGGGCAAAAAAATCAAGTTTTCGTTGGTGGGGATTGCTGGCCAAGACATCAACGATGGTAATGTCACCCTAACACTGGCGTTAATTTGGCAATTGATGCGTGCTTACACGTTATCTATGCTGACACAACTTGCTCAAAGTGGTAGCCCGATTGTTGAGAAGGAGATCGTCACATGGGCGAACAAACGACTTGCAGATGCCAACAAAAAGTCTTCCATTCGAAGCTTCCAGGACTCGTCAGTTAAGGATGCTATTGTTCTAATTGATCTTATTGATGCCATCAAACCTGGTGCCATTAACTACGATCTTGTTAAAACTACAGGTTCCGATGAGGTGAGTTAACAACGTGCAATTTGTTTCTGCAGAATGTATTTAATTGCAATTATTTGTTTGCTTTAGGATAAGTTGGCCAATGCAAAATACGCCATTAGTATGGCACGTAAAACTGGAGCGCGCGTCTACGCATTACCAGAAGACATAACTGAAGTGAAACCAAAAATGGTCATGACTGTTTTCGCCTGTTTGATGTCGTTGGACTATGTGCCTAACATGGATAGCGTGCTGGAGCAGTAGTTACTAATAGCAACAAGCAACGAGTATTCTTTATAGTCTTAAGAATACTTTTAAATTAACATATAGTCGATGATTACATCAAACATCCAGTAATGAACTAAAAACAGAAAAAAAAACACACTAAAAAGGTACGGTTGATCATCGTGGATTCTTTCTTAGGCTTCAAAAGCGAGAAATTATTTACTTAAACTGAATTGAAATTGAAAATTATTTGCATTCCTAGAAAAACCAGTCATCCTGAACAAATCAAACAATTCTTAACAATTAATTGTTTAACTTTAAGTTTGAACTATGAGTAATGATGACTTTACTTTTCTGAATGTGTGTAAATAATTAAGAATTATGCATTTATTGATTTATTGCTGTGATTGATGTTTCCAAAACACATTCCCAATTTTTTGAATTTTAGTAAATTAATTAATGAAAAATGAAAATGGAAAAAAAATTAAAACACTTGATTTTAAATAAGTGTAGATTACATACGTTCTATATTCAGGTATTACTAGTCCTTTGTTATTCAAAAAGATAAAATTATGCAAAAAAGTGCAATAATGAGTAAAGTTATTATTACAACGGAATTATTATTACAGTGAGCGGAATATTTCCAGTTTTTGGCGTGTATATTATGCAAATTCACGATAATTCCATTTATATTGCGATTTTACTGTACTGAAAAATTTAATTGAAGTATTGTAACCATTTAAATTGACTGTATGGTATGTGATTTTATCAACATTGATGTTAACAATTAGACATTCCAAATCAAACACAATAGAAACCAAAACTTGAAAACAGAAAACAATAAGAATACAATTTAAATAATGCATTTATAATTATTGTACAATAAGTACAAAATTGTCATAATCGCAGGACTTTGGTAATCAAAATGGGAAAATAATGAAAATTAAATAATTGTTCGTAAAACACAATAAAGTTTTTTAAGAAGAAATCAAAGAAAACATAATCATTCTTCGTTTATACTATTGATTTATTATTATGTTTTATTCCCAACGATTAATGTATGAAAAATAGCTTATTATTATTTGTTGTATTATATTATTTCATTATTAAAGAATTATTTAATGAGTTGTAAATACCTATTCATATTAGAGATATCTTTATTTTAAAGTTCTAAACAACAATGAATTTTATTTTATATAATTTTGTGAAATATGTATGTAAAAGTTCCAATTAATTTTGGTATTTTATTTATTGGCTTTCCGGATGAACGAGACCAGAAGTGCCATGACGCCATTTTATATCTTAATACATAAGCATTTTATACACAATCCAATTACTAACAATCGATAAGTGAAGAATGTAAAAACAAAATTCCATTTTATTAATTGTACCCTTTTTTACATCATTAGTCTCTAAAACCAACTAAAACTAAAAGTTGCTTAATGTCTACGAGTAACGAATGGACATTATCAGAACGTAAGATATTTATTAATCTATTCTGTACCATTTTGCATGGTTTGTACAACCGGCAGGTAAACAAACATTTGTACAAGTATATACTTGGTTTATAAAGTGCTATATTTGCTTTTAACAAATAAATAATACATTTAAAATATTCAAACCAACATTTTCTTTAATTATTTGTTCATATTATTTACATTTCCAGAAATTATCTTCCTTCCTAATATTATCCAACAAAGTTGTAAGTTGTAATAAATTATAATTTTAACAGTGTCGAGCTTGATCTTGCTCATTTCAAATTCATTTGTATGATTAGGTTAAAGCGCTAATTTATAGTTGTAAGAATGTTGCTAAAAACTTGATTTGATAACAGATGACTAATGGGTATATCATATCTAATGAATAAATGATTAACATTGTTTAAATGCCACATTAATGTATTTGCTTACTGAAATTATTTCCAGTTCCAGTTTTACTTAACAAATAGATCTCATTACTAATAAATATCACTAGTTGAAAGGAGATGTGAAACAATTACATAAAAACAATCGATTTAATTATCACAATTGGAATTGCATGTTAATGTATTTCTACATAAAATTAATCATGTAACAAGTAGTGTTGTTAGTTCTAGAAATGATAGGTAATAGATTAAGATATAGGATGTAGATAAAGATCAAATGAATGTAAGGTAAACTTGCATACTCACTACTTTTCAATTTCCCAAATTTCATTAACAAAAATAAAATATGTAATTAGCAATCAATTTCATTGATTATTGTATTACTGTTTTATAATTTCTATTTCTTTTGACACTCGATTATCATTGAAATAATGCAGCATGTATAGAAGAAAGAAACTATAAAAAACACGAGATATTATCTACTTCACATTTTGCTAATTCATTGTTTAACCGATTTTTTCAATAGAAATAAATTCTACTATTCGTGATTAATTTTCCTACGAGAGGACATAGTGTCGTTCAACTTCGATCGACACTTTTATGAGCTAAAATATAGCTGATGTAAAGATCTTCGCAAATTGCGAAACTCATTTGTAAATTTATAATAGCAAATATCAAAATTACCAATAATTGTAATAGCACGTAAAGAGGCGTGCGAAGTGCGAATCGTGTGGTCTTTCACCTCTAAAGTTTATTATACTAATCATAATCTTGCTCATACAATCTCATTCTTTACTCAATTGCAAACCCAACAAATTGAATTTGGCATTAAGTAAAGACTGAAGAGTAATTAATAATTACACCTTTACATGTTTAATGCTTGTGCTATGCTTGTGCTTGATATTGCCATAGCTTACTAATATATGTTTTATTGTTTTATGAACATATTTTAATTTGAATATTTATAAGTGTATTGATTTGCAACAGTATGTTTTTATTTATATTTTATAAACGAATAAAGACTGCATTATTAGCTTTAGCTAAATATACAAATAGCGATAATCAAAACCACGCATGACGTACAGAATTAGAATACGCAGACTTGTATCAAGACGATCAAACAAGCGATTCAATAAAAATAAAGTTACAGAAGAGTTTTTGTTTGTTTACAAATTCAATTCTGAATGGCATTTATGCAAGAAAAGCGCAACATTTAATTAAAACTTTGAAAGTGCAAGTAAACCAATAAATATTCATTATCGAAAACATCTTGAATTATTAATTATTGAGGTTTAGATGAGAATATGAGAAATCTATACCAGCAATTAGGATAGCTAGATTAAACAAAATACAAGTATTATTTATAAGCGAACAAGACTATAAACAGAGTAATTACAATTACACACGTTATAAAGTTAAAAACAGAATTATTAATAATAATTTTATGATAAATGGCGATGGAAAACCCTAGGAAAATTGAAATCGCATGTATTCCTCATACTTAAACCCAGACTTAAACCGCAATATTCCAATTTATTTGTCAACAAGCTGTAATAGATATAGTTCTTGGAATATTCTAGATTTGCTTTAAAAGGCGTCCAATGCAAAAAACCTTGCGCATGTTTTTACACGGTTTTGTAAGTTTTTTAATAACATTTTGGCGGACTTTTGTTTATTGTAAATTGTCGCATTTTTGGGGATAAAAATCGATTTTTTAATATAGGCCTAACTTACCTACACTGCAAACTGAAAGCGTGAAAATTAAAATTACAACTACAATCACGATTATAAAAGATTTCAAGGTTTCATAAATAGTGCGAGCAGAGGCGCACAAATTCGTGCGCAAAGCAAAATAGCGATATGTACATCGAATAAAGCTAGAAAGGAATGGATTACGATATCGTTGCCGGTTCCCATTGAATATCCCCTTGCTTCGTAAGCATTTGCCGGCTGCAAACGAGTACTTCGTCGCGTTGCGCGCTCGAATTTCGTCATTCTTCACCCGTCTGTCAGGACTGCAGTTTCGTCAACTCGAATAAACCACATGTAAGTTTATTAATTTCCACATTTTTGCTTAGACTATTACGCTCTTGGTGTTTAAATTTAACTATCAACATCCACCTGCGACGTGCATTTATTAATAGCCGACTAAGTCCAGCCGTCTAACGTTCGGCGTGGTCAGTGTTGTAATTCGCGCTTTTTTTACCACGTAGTTCAGCAATCGTCATGCCTGTACCCTGCCTGCAAAAACCCGCACCGGAATTCAAAGGACAAGCCGTTGTCAACGGCCAGTTCAAAGAGATCAGTCTCTCTGATTACAAAGGCCAATATGTCATTTTCTTCTTTTATCCCCTAGACTTGTAAGTACCGGTTACCTCACTTAACAAAATTACATGTTACATAAAATCGTTGGTGATTCGATTGGAATGTTGGAAAATTACTAAAGAAAATGCTTGCTGTTTTTATAGTACCTTTGTATGCCCAACCGAAATCATCGCCTTCTCCGACCGCAGCGAAGAATTCAAAGAGATCAAGGTCCAGGTGATTGCCGCTTCCACAGACAGTCATTTCAGTCATCTTGCATGGGTGAACACCCCGCGCAAACAAGGCGGTCTTGGCGAGATGACAATTCCACTTCTTTCCGACAAGTCTTGCAAAATTGCCCGTGACTACGGCGTGCTTGATGAAGAAACCGGCATTGCTTTCCGCGGGTTGTTCATCATTGATCCTAAGGGCATTCTGCGCCAAATCACCATTAATGATCTGCCGGTCGGTCGCTCTGTTGATGAAACCCTGCGTCTTGTCCAAGCCTTCCAATTCACCGATGAACATGGCGAAGTCTGCCCGGCTGGATGGAAACCTGGCAAGAAAACCATGAAACCAGACCCATCTGGCAGCAAACAGTATTTTGAAACGTCGAACTAAACACAATAACTCAAACTCTCAAACACATAACAATAACTACTACCAATATCCACATTTTAGAAAATGTTAGAAAATGTAAGAAACATTCGTGATTAGTGATTATGAAATTATGATTCTTTGCCTTTGTTAGTATTAATATTACACTGTTATTATCTTTTATCGTTACCCTTAAACAACACCAAATCTTTACCTTTGTAGAATAATATTGTAATGTGTAACTTGTATCAATAATCTTCTAAGTTAATATTTGTTCTTATTTGCCCATTATAAATGTGTCAACTTCGTTAATTTTTGTTTTTCAAATAAAAGAAACTACTCAAGACATGTAATTGATTTTAGATTAGTAACAGTTTTAGAGCGGTCAGGCGTCACTAATACATTATTTATTCACGATTAATCCGAGTAATTGTCTTTCGACATTTCAAGAAAACGAAATTCGTCAAGGACACCAGATTTAATTATTATAATTGCTCATACTTTGACTTGCAAACACTTTTATCACACCTGGCATTATGAGAAATAAGTGTTCTACTATGTAGTCATGTTTTTATGAAATGATTCAGACTGATTAAAAATATGGATACACATTTGTAAAAAGAATACAGTATGTCCACGAATTTAAACTTTTTACATGGCTTTTTATTGTGTTTGTTTAAAATTAATGACTATTTTTACTTTAATTGTGAGGTTCATTGTCTATGCATTATTTAATTTAACGTAATTTTGAACTTTTGATCAAGCTCATTGTGTCATTAGAGTTTTGTATGGTCTATTGCTTATCACAAGTCATTTAAACTATTTATCGTACACTTTACGACATACTTTTGATAAAATATAATATGCCCTGGTAATTTTTCTACGTACACAAGTTGCAATATCATTATCAATGGCCAATGGGTTGGCGTATTTTTCTACTGATAACGAAGTACAAGAATTCAAGTAAACCCAAAGTGATTTCAAAAATACATGTTCAGGGTTCAATAGTTAAATAACTTCATTCAAATGATTTACTCATGTAACACTATTATTGATTTTAATACAATGATGAAAGTAATAGATTTATCAGTTATTGCAAATTGTTAATTGTTCCAATAAAATTCAAATATTAAAATAGCGGTTATTTTATTGTTTAAACAATATTACAGGTAGGCAACTTTATTGTCATCAATAAAGAAGTTGCGCGCTTTTGCAAAGTTGCGCGCGACGCAAGTTCAAATTAAATCAATAAAGCGCGATGTCCCAGCCGCGAACTTTTGCATTTGATGCGACAATGACAAATACAAATGTATGCAACGCATAAAGGAAGTACAGCAATTATTTATGAATGTAAACAACATACAGGAAACAGGACACTTTTTATTCGTGCAACATACATCTTGCACGTAATTCTAATTAAGAAAACTGGTTAATTCATTTTATTTCAATACTACGTACTTACAATATCAATATTAGGTCAATATCGAAGCAAAGCGGAAAATTTGGAGGGAAACTTTAATTTGAAGTAAGTAAACTACAAGTCGGACTTGATTGTTGCGGCGGGCACGCAAGCGCCTACAAAAAGTCTAAAAAACATAAAAGATAGTCGGGATAGTCGTTATGTAATACGAATGCGCGGTTCGTGATGATGATGTCACGAATGTTGTTAAAGCAACATTGGCTGGGAGAAGGTACGCGGTCGCCGCGTCCAACCAGATCGTTAGAAACTACGTTGATTACGGCTTTCAGATAACGTGTGCCCGCTCGCGTTTAGTGTCTCAAAAACCTCTGGAGCCGACAAGTACGCAATCCATCATCATCTAACAATCATGGCAAGTTACCATAAACCAGAAGCTAAAGTTGTACAAGAACTGAAAGACATCGCAAACAAATTGCGCATTCATTCGGTCACAAGTACGCAGGCAAGCAATTCTGGGTAAGTGAGCGCTAAATATATCTATAATTTTTATATTTATTACTAAAAACTGATGTTACCGTGTTACCACGCGCATGTTCACTCACACTAGAACTAGCTAGCAATTGATGTAAGTACCGGTTTGCATTTGCCGCTTGCCGGCAAAATAAAATATGTAATAAAACAACCGCATCGTCAAACTACAACTGCGCGTTTTGCAGTGGGGATGTAGTTGGTAATTATTATCTTTGCAAAGAATAGCACAATAGCAAAAGCAATAGAAACAAAATACTAGAGGAGTTTTATGTATTGAGCATGCCCTGTTGGTGTTGATAAAGTGACCTCGACTTCGACATTATTAAAGAATAGAGCGCAGCGCGCGTTGCTTCAGAAGTTTATTGCACGTTTTGCGGTGCGTACTTAAAAAGTTTTCTTTGATTGTTTCCAATTTTAATTTCAAAATGCCCACTCAAAAAGATATCAATAAGCAAGAATTGTGCGACATTGCAAATCGTTTAAGAATTCACAGCATTACGTCTACCACTGCAGCTAATTCCGGGTAAGAATTTCTTTTTCAATTACAAAAACGACCTGCAACTTTGCAAGTTCGGCATTTCCAAGAATTATGACATTGAGACCGGTTTTAAAGGGACAAAAAGGCCCATGCCCTTGAAATTCAATATTTATGTCAAATCTCTCGTCTCAAACAGATCGATGCCAGACGTCTGCCTGCTCATGTTTCAGCTTGCAAATTTCAGCACCTATACATGTGAGGACATGTTAAAATAAATGCATTCATTGTACTTGCAAAAATGAACACAAAAAATTACATAGCAACTAGGGAACTAGGTCCCAATGTACTTAATTATGTATTTAACTCGTTTGAATACGATAAATGTATTTATATTTTCTTATCATTTCTCGTCTCGTTCACGTACGACTAGAAACATGATGCAGATAATGCGCATCGCATCGCACCGCGTGTTTCATGTCATTTTGATGCGTGCAAATGTTTATACCGGCTTTTTGAACTATTTTGTAACATATTCATGCGCGATTGACCTTGCCACCTTGTCTGTTTCGACCTCTACGTAACTGTATGACTTTCAAGTTTGAAATTCAAATATTCAGGTAAAACAAAACTAAATTCAACGGTGACTTCGAAGTTCGTTCGACCTTCTCAATGAGACATTCAGACACGATAAACGGGACAATTTTGTATATCCTATCCTAATTCCTCACTAATTAACTAATTATAAATTAACTGATCAACAAATAACATACTGCTTTTACCCATTAAAGGCATTAATTGCACATTAAGTTATATGATTTAACTTTGAGTCATATGTTCAATAAATATTATTCGGATTGAAAACGTAAATAGATAACGTTTTCGTTTATTTTTGTAATGTTTTTGTTTTATTGTGGTTTAGTCATCCAACATCATGTGCATCAATTGCGGAAATAATGTCGGTGTTGTTTTTCAACACGATGCGTTACAAAATCTCCGCGCCGCGAGACGCATCGAGTGACCGTTTCGTCCTCTCGAAGGGTCATGCCGCCCCCATCTTGTACGCGGCCTGGGCTGAAGCTGGTCTTTTCCCAGTTGCCGAGCTACAAAAACTCCGCAAACTAGGTTCCGACCTCGAGGGTCATCCAACACCCCGTTTGAACTTCATCGATGTGGGCACTGGTTCTTTGGGACAGGGTCTTGCCATCGCTGCAGGCATGGCTTACGTCGGCAAGAATTACGACAAAGCTAATTACAGGTAAGAAAATACGCGTTCGATGAATCTGGGTATCTGGGCCAAAACTTTCTCGAATTGAAATTCAGATTGGAACATTTGACGTTCACTTTTAATTGATTTCTTAAATTGACTTGGTTTTCGATCTGTATTAGGGTATATTGTCTGGTTGGTGACGGTGAAAGTGCCGAAGGATCCATTTGGGAGTCACTCCATTTCGCCAGTCACAACGGCTTAGACAACTTGTGCGTTATTTTCGATATCAATCGTTTGGGTCAATCGGAACCGACTTCGCTCGCTCACGATGTCGAAACATACCGGAAGCGGTTAGACGCGTTCGGTTTCAACGCAATCATCGTCGACGGTCATGATATCGACGAGCTATGCAAAGCTTTGCATATCGCCTCATCGACCAAAGGCCGGCCAACTGCTCTGATTGCCAAAACTTTCAAAGGTAAGAATTACCCAAAGATTGAAGATGCCGAGAACTGGCACGGTAAACCATTGGGCGCGGAAACCGATCGTGTTTTGGACCATTTGCGTTCGCTGATTAAGAACCAAGGACCTTTGTTGTTGAAACCCCAAAAGCCGTTGAAGGATGATGCACCAGTGATCAACATTTGCAACGTTAAATTATCCTCGCCGCCATCATACAAAATGGGGGAGACCATCGCCACTAGGCAAGCTTACGGTACCGCTTTGGTCAAGATCGCACAGAATAATCCGCGTGTTATTGCTTTGGATGGTGATATGAAGAATTCGACGTTTTCTGAGAAACTCAAGAAGTTGGATTCGGCGCGTTTCATTGAATGCTTCATTGCTGAACAAAATCTTGTCGGCGTTGCAATTGGTGCAGCTTGCAGAGATCGCACCATTGCTTTTGTTTCAACTTTTGCTACGTTTTTCACCAGAGCTTTTGATCAGGTACTTTTTCAACAATTTAAATTAATAATTATGGCGTATTATTAACATTAAACATTTAATTTAGATTCGTATGGGCGCCATTTCTCAAACAAATGTCAACTTTGTCGGTTCTCATTGTGGTGTCAGCATTGGTGAAGATGGTCCCAGTCAAATGGGTCTTGAAGATATTGCAATGTTCCGTACCATTCCCGGAAGCACTATTTTCTATCCAGCTGATGCTGTTTCCTGTGAACGCGCCATTGAATTGGCCGCTAATACCAAGGGAGTCACTTTCACACGTACAAATCGTCCAGCAACTGCTGTCATTTATGCAAATGATCACGTTTTCCAGGTACAACACCTTTTTAAATTTTTTTTAGCAAAGTTTTTTTTGCTTATGAAATTTTTTTTTAAATGTAACGCCAGACATAAACGAATTGTTTATTTTTGTCTGTAGGTTGGCAAAGCTAATGTTGTCAAAAAGTCAAACAACGATCAAGTTCTTATCATTGGCGCCGGTGTAACTTTACATGAAGCCATTACCGCTTCAAATGAACTAACAAAGGCTGGTATCAATGTCCGAATTCTTGATCCATTCACTATCAAGCCAATCGATAAGGAGGCCATCATTAAGAACGCACATGAATGCGGTGGTCGCGTCATCTCCGTTGAAGATCATTACCCAGAAGGCGGTTTGAGTGAAGCTGTTCTGTCTGCAGTTGCTTGTGAACGCAATATTGTAGTCAAAGTAATGGCTGTGCCAAAGGTGCCCAGATCTGGACCACCAACTGCATTGTTGGACTATTACGGAATTTCGGCGAAACATATCTGTACTGCCGTGCAAGAGGTCATGAAAATGTAAACATAGTTTATGGTACTATAGTTTACTTTTCATTTGTATACGTTATACAATTAATGGGTTTTGGGCAGGAGATACCCAATGTGTGCACATACAATTAATTAAGTACCTAATACCTACAACAAACTTAGAAAACATAACAAATTGAAATTTAAGATTTCCGTAAACATTTATTAACAATGCATTTATATCATACCTTTTTTAAGAAGTTTCTTTTGTCGAATAAAATATTTTCTTCTAATTTGTTTTTCTATTTCATTCTTCGACTATACAGGGTGTTTACTAATTGGCGAATCACCTACATGCGGCGACCTTCTTTGGGTTATTTCGAAGAGGTATTCATATATTAGAATGTTAAATGCGCCTTCATGTATTAACGGGAGCCAAGTATAAATGGATTAGAGGTGGCAAAATTGACTTGTACACAGGTGTTCATTTAATATTACTATAAATTCTATCATCAATACTTTATAGTAAGTATGATTATTGGATTGTTCCATTCATAAAAATTCCACATTCTACTCAAAAAGCCTTAATAGTTAGGGCAAAAGTGTCTGCAGGGAACTTAAAGGCAATTAATTTTTGCGTCTTTTTGGTATTTGGGACTTTTCCGTAGTTTGCTTGTTATGGCGATTTTTGTCTTTTTTCGGGGGTATTTCGCGAATATTTGGACAGCCCCAATAGTTAGGGCAAAAGTGTC
>JARJDT010026081.1:0-10424 GCA_030264655.1 Leptusa sp. GC000079 | reverse complement strand
TACAACTTAAGTAAACTGTAGGTGTTAAATTTTAAATCAATACGAAGTTATGGAGACAAAACTTTTAGAAGTTAGCTAACTGTCAAGTGAATGTGGATTTACAATAAAAGGCTTTGTTAAAAAACAAATAACAACCAATACATTCAAATGCCATTTGGAAATAGACAGAGGCTACAAAAGTGCTTCATTATTAAGTGGTGTCACTACCTGATAGGCATTTTTATAGATTTTATTTAATATTGATATTAAACTATAATAATTGTCAAAAAAATTGCCTTGTAAACCGTATAGAATTGAAGAGTGAAGGATTATAGTTTTAAATAATTAAAATTTCCAAAAAGTATATTGGGTTGCCATTTTAAACACTTAAATTCGTAACATTAATGTCTTTCCGAAACTTCTGATGATCTGGAATTTAACATTTTAATGTTCATCATATATTCGCAAACATTTCTGAAGAAATAATTATGCCTGAATACTTGCTTATACACTTTAATTTCCTGTACTACTAAGATAAACATTTCAATCTAAGCGTTATTAAAGCATTAAGGAAATATGGATAATATTCATTACTATTTCCTGTTCAACCTTTCATCAGAAATACATAATTAATTAATGAATGCCATTACCTATCTTGTTGCAAGTGTAATGTAACGAGTAGGATGTTGATCTGAATAGTAATAATAATACAGCCATTGATATAAGTATTAAAAGCTTTAATAAGTACTAAAAATTCTTCTCATTAATTATGATATTGAATCATATGCTATATGCATGTGGGAATGAAAGAAATTAAATATTTTATATAGATATTATGGCAAAGAAGCATAAGATCATTAGGAGGTTTATGTAAATAATGGTCAATGTCCAGTTGCTAAATGGAAGTTGCAAAATTAGAACGACAAAACACTATAGGCGAATGAAGGCTGTTCGATTTCTTGTTAGATAAATGTATTGGAAGTTAGGTATTTTACTATTTTCTTATATCTGAAGTTTAACTACTTACTAAAATTATGAAATTTTGCAATCAAACCAAAACCAAAGAAATTTGTTTTGTGTGTCATTTCTAATTATTGGTTTCTTATTTTTCGAATTGCAATATTTAGAAAAGTGGATCATATATAAAATCTGTTACTATATTTCAAATGTTTCCGTTTCCGATTGCAACAGACTTTTAATTTACATTTACAACAATTCACCTCATGGATAAAAATTCAAAATGAGAACTTTTTAGTGCAGATGACAAATTTAGAAAAAAACCTTCAATAATGCATTTGAAAAAGACAAAATATTTATTGTTCTAGATAATTATGATGTGAAATATTTTGTTTGTCGATTCATTATTGAAGATTTCCGAAAACAGATATTAAAAACAACATTTTACACTTTGAACAATGTATATGTAGTAGAACAATATGTGTAATACTAGGAGAACGATGTTACATATTTTTCAATAACGTTCTTTAATTGAAATTTGCATTAGTTCACAATTCACACATCACACACCTATTTTGCAAATAAAAAGAAAAGCATATTAAATGAAAAATTGCACAGAGTACGCAACATCAAGTTGGTAAACAAAAGCAAATTTGTATTTTCAAATCCATTTTGTCTCACATTTTACTAACTTACAGTGCGGGTTCACTTGGTATAAAAATTTACTGATACATAAATTTCTTTGTATCTTGTATGCGGCTAACATTTTTATTAGTTTGCGATCCATACAAGTCCAGGGAATCGGAAAGTATTGGGTTTGTGGCACATCACATCACATCAAATTGGATTATTCAACGTTTACATACATGGATAGTTCAATTGTGCGGCAATACATTTCATAATCATTTTAAGTGTGTATTGTTTAATTTTATGAAATTGAAGAAAACATTTCCAGTACATTCAATTAAAATTGTTTGAAGATATTTTCAAAGAAATGCAACTGGAGTGCAATGATGATTCGTACAATCAAAATAACATTTCTAGCTTCTTGGTAGTTTCGTGGATCTCACATTATATTAATGTGATGATTATGAAAGATCAAGATGAATTGAACATGTCTTAAAATTTGCAATAAAGAAATTACTTTTTATAATTTAACTTTGTAATTTGATTTGATGAAAAAAACTATGGTTTATTTAAACTAGAAACTATAAATTTTCACTTTTTGAAACTAGTTTAAGTTTAGCCTTGTTTTTAATAAGATATCAAGGTCACTATTTTCACATAAATAAAAAATATCACATCACTAATAAAATATGAATAAACTAATTAAGACACTTTTACCTTCTATCAATTCACACGAGACTCAAATCTAATTTCTCCTGCCATTCATCTCATTATCATTTCTTAAAATAATAAAATTCTGTTTTTAATGCAAATTAGAAAAAGTTGAAATTAAATAAACCTTTGCATAATTTTATTTTTAAATTGTGACCATGAAATTTAAATTGAATTTTGATATCTTCCAAAAATGCTTCAAAAAATCTGGGGACTGCTATAAACGAACAAGTCACATACACAAAGATTCGAACGCAGGACAATCGGAAATCAAGAATCCTTTCTAAATTTTATAAGTTTAGTCATATTGTAAAATGTTTTAATGTGTACAATTTTATGGGAAACGTTATTACTTTGAAAAGCTATCACATCTGCAACCTACATAAAATAAATAGAATGGCGTCACAAATACAATTTAACATTCGTATTCAATCACAATCGTAGATTACTCTTTATTTCTATTGGGAAGAATATAATTTACAGCAACTTTCACTCAAGTTCACTTTTAAATGTACAAAATCGCAGCAGGCAGGCGATCACATTCACAATGCGTGTAAAATCGTAACAAAGTAAAGTGTTGAAGTGTTTAGTTCAACACTGCGTCTCTTTTATGCTATTTTTTATTGTTATAATAATTGTTACACGCAAAAGAATTCATAAGAGTACAATTGCATACTATAAATGAGTACACAGCGTTGTTTATTGCAGAAACATTCTTTGTATTAAGTGTGAAATTCTTAATTTGTAACTTTTGTCTTGCCTGAAAATATTCTAACGACAAATGAAATGAGAAATATGTATAATTGAAAGACAATATGAATAAATAAAAGTTTACGCACGTCAATTAGTTGCTGCCTTTTATAAATTCACAAAATTGCTACTTGTAACGAAAATAATTAATATTAATTCTAATGACAATTTTCTTAATAGAATAACAGAAATAAAGAATGACATTGTATATTAAATTAATTGACTTAGCAAATTATACCTTATTTTCCAGATGAGTCTTTTAATCTACGTGGGAGAATAAATTACAACTTAATGCGTTTAAGTGATTACTTTATAATGCTTAAAGATGATCATTATATTCCTACTTAAATTATTGAAATTGAAAATTTTTCATTTAATTTTCACTTGAAATGAACGTGGTTGATTGAAACTGATAGAAATCAGTAGTGCAAATTACAAAAGTACTTTGAGATTAATTTTGCAATAGCTGAGCATGTTCCATTTTCGGATCAAAAATGAAAAATCTTTCTGTTGTTTTGTTTATTGTCTCTTCAGATTATAAATTTCGTTCTGCTCGATGCCTTGATGCATTTTCTAATATTCTGTATAGCACACCAAATAAAACATTTGTAAAGCTTAAATTTTGAAAAAATTCTCATAATTAAATCACAATTGGATCAGTCCAATTATTCAATTTAAAAAAAACATACAAAATATTAGAAACAGATATTTAAAAATTGAATAATTTAGACACAAAGCTATATTAAAGCTAATGTTAATAAGAAAATGATGATTCTTATTTTGTATGATCATTACGCAAATGTTTATTACGGTGACGTACATACAAGTAAATCAAATAGAAATTGATAAATTCAACGCAATTCTTCATCTTCATATCAAGTAAATTATTAAATGTGAATGATTCAATTTGACCTACTTTCAAATGGCTACTGGCTACTGTATGTACTTGATTGAGCATGAAACTGTAGTAAATTAGTTTTAAGTTTCAAGTTTAAATGTATGTTAAAAACTTTATACTCGTCAGAATAATGTGACATTTTTTAAATTTTATACTTACAAGTATACAGGGTGTTTGATAATTCGAGGGACAACTGAAATCGTCTGTACTATACGGCTAAGATTAAAGTACAGAATATTTTTTTTTCCGATCGATCTTCGTTTTAAATTCAGAAATGCATTTAGAATTGGCACACCATTTCAGTTTGTCCCTTAAATCATGAAACACCCTGTATAGCAAGACGCTTTTTTCAACAAAACTGATATCAATATGTTTCAAATAACAGTTGTGTGCCATTTACATAATTATTTCTGTATTCTGTGCAATTTACTTCCTCTATGCTCTTTTATCTAAAATACGAATAACTGTAAACTGCTAGTTTATGGGATCTACTTTAAATAGTTTCCTGATTTTCTATTTGACTATTTGTAAGTAATTTGTAACGCGACGATATTCCGTTAAATCGCCTCGTGTCTCATGTCTCATGTCATGTCATGTCGCCAGCAACATGCAATGTAACTCATGCAATTGCAATGCACATAAAAAGTACGTTTTGTCGAATTTGTGATTTACCGATATTTTTTTACCGACAATTTATGAAACATCGTTAAATAGATTTGAAGTTGGCAATTGTAGTGCAATTGAAAACAATTTGAATGCGGTCGGTGAATTAAACGATTTGATTATTTCTTCGTGGTGAATACAATAATACCGTATTGTGTGTGGTATTTCGCCTACTTCAATTCCAATATATCATGACATTGCGTTATGACTTCAGGAATCAAGTACCACATACCAATAACACCTACCCATTTTCACAATTACATATTTCTTGTTCACCTCCCAAACACCAAACCATCAAATCAACATAAAACATAAGTTATTATTTATTAAATTTTTTGGCGTTGAGTAATTGAGAACAATAAACTTTATAGGAAGTAGTTAACTACTTTTTTTTTCATTGGAAGATTTAATTAGAAATAAGTTTTTTGGTATTTAATATTGAGAACTGCATCATTACAAAGTACAATTATTTTTTCATTAATCTTTAGCTGTCGGATTAATAGAAAAGAAATGTATTAACAATTAAAATTTGTTGCCTTAGATGTGATTTCTACAGTGTATAGAATGAAACTTTATTGTAACTTGTTAACAGATCAGATGACTTTAAGAATAGTGCTGGTCTGCTGTTTGTATTTGTATTCTTTGAGCATTATGTTATTGGGAACTGAAAGTGTTCTTCTTTTCTGTTGTGTCGACTTGATATATTATAAAAATGTTCTTGTGAAACGAAAGTTTTGAACTTTTCATATTTGACTAATGCAACGCGACACGCACTCGAATTTGTCTTGCAATTTTAAATTTTGACAGAAAATTGCGAAACAGAATTAATTCGTTTATGAAACTTATTATTTCGTTCAATAGTTCAATATTAATGTCTACATTAATAATTTGCATAACGCAAAACCGGCAAAACGCGAATTTTATTATGAAAAATGCAAAATGAATAAATATTAAAAATTGTTGTTGCACAACGCACACAACGCGTCGCGGCGTCATGGACACGGCCGAGCGTTATATTTTATAAGTATCTCAAGATTTCAATTTATATTATCTTGAGTACGTATATTAATAAATATTAATTGATAATAAGATTTATAATTTTCCATCCTGCAGTGTTACCTAGAATAAGTTATTTTGCAAGGTATTTTTTTAATTATATTAATTTATTAAAATATTATTGATAAAATTATTGGAAAAGATTAATTTTAAGATACGTAAATTTTAATTAAATAGGTCTGATTTAAATATTGATTTTATTTATCAATACTTGCTTATAACTTCACCTATGTTATGTTGTTTATTCAAAGTATGTATGCTACTGACACAGAAAACTAATAACTGTCGACAGACAACACATACATCGAATAAAATAAAAATCTTGAGTTCACGGTCGAGTTTGCTATTAGCTTGGCATTTATGTAGTTAGCGTATAAAGTCGTCTCTGCAACTAGGTCTATCGAATTATTCACACAACTATTGCTGCAAGTAGTAGTTCTTGCCAAGTAACGGGACGTATATGGGCAAGAGACACTTGGTTGACTCGTTGATAACAAGAATATTAACCAAAAAAACTCAACAAAAAACCTTTCAGAAAACATAATATTTTGCAATTTATTACTAACAATTCAAATAAAACATAATATACTTATTAAAATTTATTTGATCCAATATCATTGTAGGATGTTGTTTTGTCATAAACTATGAAGTCATTTGTAATCCGAACACGTAAATATATGCAATAATGTCAAATTTTAATTCTTGAGTGCTTGAGACATTTAGATTACGGATTACTACTGAGTCGGAGACAATACGAGACAAGAAAAAGCAATCAAGTACGTGTTTGAGGACAAAGCGACAAAGGCAAAGCTCCTTCAATCCTTCAAACAGCAAATAGACTGTAGTAAAAGGCAAAACAACGGGGAATCGTAATTTCGTAAAAAATATGATGCAATTGCTATGACTATGCAATTAGTATTAGAATATAAATTATTGCTAAAATTAAAGAAATAGTTTCAGAATACTTATGCTTTGTTTTTTAGGCTTTTGTGCTTTCACAAAACTGAATATTAAATGTACATATTGCCGTTTTATTTGCCTATTTGATTAATTATTTAACATTAACATTTACTCACTCACACAATTTGCATTTTCGATTTTTTTTGTAAATCAATTTGAAATTACAATAAAAAGTCAACATTTGAATGTTGCTTGTCGTTATAAAAAAATCCCGGTGCTTTCACTTTATAATTAGATATTTGCAATTCGATGCACATTCGAATAAAAAATAACTATATGTAAATAAACTCGAAGCAAGTTTAAGAATAGAAAATTATACACATATCAGCGTGTAAAACAAGTGCATCGCGGAATGTTAATTAATTGATATTTCTTAAACAGATTGCGAAGGCTCCATAAGCACTGTTGATGTCCATCGATTACCCAACAGCGACAAATTTGGCGCATATTACAATTAATGTTTGTAAATAATGTTTGTCCTTTCCGGTAATGGTAATAATAGGTCTTGAATGGAAAGTAAAACAATTGCACAAGTAGATTAAAATATTTGATTGCAATTTCAATTTGAAAGTTTCTCAAATGACAATAATTTTATCGCATGCTAACAATTGATTTCTGATTACAATTTCTATGTAATTATAAGTTATAAGTCCGAACAACGAACAAGGAAATTCAATAACTTGTTGTAATAATCTGATGAAACTTAGAACAATAAAATTAATATTTTCCGTATTTTAATATTTTCATATTGTTAATTCAACACATTTTTCTCGAGTATATCTTGATAATCCAATTTAAGTTTTTCTTCTCATCTCATTGAAAAAGTTAACAAAAGCTTTTGTTTAATTTTTATTGTTCTGAAATGTTTCATTTGCTTTTTTTTCAAGTTTCAAGGAAAATTATGTAAACAAATATTTTTTTTATTTTCTGGTATGACAAAATATTTTTATTTTTTATATTTCAACAAATATCAATATGTATTCAAGATTGTAATTTTAATTGCATTAAAAAATAAATTTTCTATACTTTGTCTTTATGATGACAAAAAAAATCTCTTTGAAATGTGATGTTAAAGAAGTATAAACCGTTACATGCTTCTCATAAGTTTTTCTCATGCACTCAGAAGACATTTTGTGTCAGGAAAAATTGTTTTTGTTTTCTTAAATTCTTATTCTTTGTGTCAGTGTATTCAGAATTGAGAAAATGCCTTTGCTTGAATGCTTTGTGTCCATTTATTTATTTATATTTAAACATCTGCTTCTTATTCAATTTTATACGGCTATTCGTTTTTGAAATTTAATTTCTGAAGACAAAAAGACACGTTTTGGAGTTGATTGACATTCGTTATGGCCATCAGTATTGGTTCATGTTGTCACGCATCAAATAAATATTATAGTTATTTTATAGAAAACCGTTAATATGAAAGACGTGAGTTTCAAACCGTTGTTTAAACAAATGTAAAAATTAGACCGTCGCACTAATGACTAATGTTGACTTTATCTATTTTCACTATTGATTCCTTGAACGTTGAACTTTTCTACGTCAATAAAATACAATACTAATATTGTCATCATTGCCCATGGCTTTGATCACTGGTATTTCGTATTTGATATTTAAAATAGATTTTTTTTAGTTGATTATTCTGTATTTTAAATACAATTTTTGTATTAGAATTAGTTTGAATTTAAAATATAGTTATGTTTCTTAAAAGTACACTGAGAAAAAGAAATGTTTCAAGTGCCATTCTGAATTTTGTTTGACGTGATAATTTTATATGGTTAATTTTAGCATTTTATTAAATTATCACGCTGATACAGTATGTCCGCGGATAGGGGTTCAAAAAAGAATAACAATTTTCCCGTTTTAATTTTTTTTGGAGAAACGTTTGGAAAAACAAGCAGAATAGCAGAATTTTCAAACCCATTAATCAATTGTTAGATTCAATTTACCGTTTTTGAATTAAAAATCCAGACCGTTTCCCCCATTGTTGTCATTAATTTTAGTCTTTGTCAAATATGTATAACTATTTAGTTCTTGATTTGAAATTTGTATTCCAGAAATTCAATGTGGTCATCCAGCAGTACCAGTCAATGCCAAAGTAACATTAAGCTCAAAGATAATCAAAGCCGGAACAACAGCAACCTACCTCTGCGATGATGGCTACGAAACATTCGGAAACACCGAATTATCGTGCTCGGCGAAAGGACAATGGGTTGGCGATCTGCCCTTTTGCGGTACGAACATCGCGTACAGAAAACCAGCTAATCAGTCGACATCCGTGCGAGGCGGTAATGCGTTGAACGCTAACGATGGCGAAAAAAGCACCGAACACGATGGCAAGAAGTGCACGGAGACGCAAAAGGAAGTGAGTCCTTGGTGGCACGTCGACCTGTTGCGTCCATATCCGATCAAAGTGGTGCGCGTCACAACGCGTGGCTGTTGTGGACATCAACCATTACAGGATTTAGAGATCCGTGTCGGCAATAGTAGCACGGATTTGCAAAGGAATCCACTCTGTGCATGGTTTCCAGGAACAATAGGTGAGTTCACTTTTGAACTACTTTGATAAAACTTTAACGTAACACACAATAATACATTACTAACAAATAGCAAGTTGATATATCCAGGGCCGGATTTGCGTACTTGACGCCCCATTCAGTCAAAAAATTCTATAGGTTTTGTTTATCAATTATTATAGGTACTTCTCAAAAAAGAAAATTTGATTTGAAATTAATACAAATGGCTTTATTCTTCAGTTAATTAAATAATTTATCCGATTAATACAAGATCTTAATTTACATACTTAACAGAAAGAGTTGATATTTCTTGGGTAAAAAGAATGTTTACTTCGTCTAAATAATTAATTATTTTAATTAAGTACATAAATTTAAGAATTATAAATTTTTTGAATTAATAATTTTTGTTCGTGAAAATTACATTTGTGCCCCATTTTGACTAGCGCCCTTGTAGTGCCCATAAGCATGTTAGTAATACGGCCCTGATGGAACATCGACTTCGACTTAGCTTACAGCGTTGTAAAAATCTAAAAATTGGAAAGTATCGAAAGTGTCCTGCGATTCACGAATGCAAGAGATATCACGCACTAAGCACTAAGTAACATGCTGATGCATTAATTGGCTTTGGTTTTTATCGACAGTACAAGACAATAAGTGCTTTAAACGTATTTTAATACCAATTTGCACTTATCCACTTTACTAGTAATTTTCAAGAAGTTAATTATTATATGTGAAATTGGCGCTGTTAAATTTTTTCATTCATTTTTCACTTTTGTCTTTTTCTGTTAAGTTTAATATGGTTACTCAACCGACACAGTTATTAAAAACACATTTTATATGCTAAACTTGACCTTTCTATTTCTGCAATTCGTCTATCTCGCCTCATTTTAGCACTTTTATACAATGAGGTAATGCAATAAATTACAGACAAACAAAATGTCTGCAATAATACATGAGGAAATCGTATTAGTTTTGACTCTTATGAACTTTCAAACAACTATTTAACAGCGCAATTGCGCAATTTACGCCAACTCGAAAATCGAATGCACTCAATTTTCACTTTTTTATTGCTGGACTTGTCTATTCGGCATTCGACATGATGTGCGGTTTGCTGGTTTGCATTCGGTAACTTAAAACCTCAACTCAACTTTTAAATAAATAGGAAAATGTTGAGGATATAAAATGATACTTTCACAAAATGTACGTCGTCTTCCGTAAAAGGAAACACGCGTCTATGCAGATATACGGAAAGTTTCGTCAATAACGTCCAATATGCATAGTAATTGAAAGGCTTCAGAAGTACAATT
>JARJDT010026079.1:0-10530 GCA_030264655.1 Leptusa sp. GC000079 | reverse complement strand
CGCGAAAAAGTACCTTTCTAGAATTTATTTCCAATTTTTTGTTAATCGATTTAAGAATCATGATCAAATTTTCTTAAAAATCTAGGAGGCGACTAAACAATCACTAATTCTGTAATTATATAAAATGTCATACATTGCAACACAAATTAATTTGTGCACGGCGTTGATTTACATTGGTGCATTGCAGATTATAATCACATGCTTTCTAGCATTTGCGTTTTCGCAGTTTATGTCAGTGCTGCACTGCAATATACCGACAGCTTCCGGTCTTCTCGCCGGTTTCATAACAGTTCCCACAGTCGTGCAACTGCGAGCGGCACAGAAAGCCTTATTGGCATCACGCAAATACGGTTTCACAATATGGTACAAACGCCTAGCAATTGGAACATGCACACTCATACAAACGATAACGTGTGTGCTCACTCTGATTAACATCTTATCGTTTAACACTTGCGACGAGGCATTCTCGGAGGTGATGCGCGATTATGGCAACAGGCAATCTTCGAAAAGCATCGTTGATAATGTACAATGGTTTATGCAATGTTGCGGATGTGCCAGTTACAAAGATTGGTACGATATCAATTGGGGCAATTTTATTGTTGATCCGTTTCATCCAAAAATACGAAAATCGATTGAACAATTGGTCTTAATGAACAACCCGGATGAATATCCGGATTTGTATGGATCAGTGCGCAATGACGCGGTGCCATTTTCTTGCTGCGCTGAAATATCTTCGAGTGCTTGCGTGCACCAAAATCTCGAACAGTTTGGAACGCATACGATTAACGTTAAAGGATGTGCCAAAACACTTCTTGCTACTAAACATTCCATTTTATGTGTTGAATTGATCATTTATGCCATTTGTCTCACCATTGAGGTAATAATTAACTAATCCAGAATTACTTAAATCTAAAAGTTGAACTTTTATAGTTGGTGATGATGTTTCACTTATGCAAAGCAACCGAAATTAAAGCACTAGAAAAACGCATGAAGTTTTACCAGAGATTACCATCAACAAGCAGTAGTAGCCGATTTAAAAGTTTTCACACGTATTGTATCATTTTTTTGTTTTAATTTTTTTTTAAATTTATTAATTTAATTTTAATAGGACTGAGAAGAAAGACTTTAGCAGGTTTCTCAATGATAATTCTTCAACAGCAGGGACTGACGTTTAATATAAAATATTAAATTTCTAAAAAAAAAACAAACAATACATTTATATAAAAATATATTTTCTACAGAAATATATAATGTTTATAAAATATTGCTTCGCTGTAGCGAAATTGTATTGGCAACTATTGCGGAGATAAATTGTAAAAATATATACTTGTTATCTTAAAACCTACCTATTTTCATTAATAATTAATTACATTATGCCTTAAAATACACTTCTCTATCAATAATTGTCTTTTAAAGATATTAGCAAACAAGAAACGTCATCGTAATTATGGCAAAATATCTAAAACTCGCTTAAAATATATGGCATAAAGCTATATGTCTTCTACTGGTATGGCTTCAATCGATAAAATATATGTATATTATATATTTACAAATAAAGTGTTGATTAAATATTAACACCCTGTTTTAACTCCAAGAATTGAAAGGGTACATGAAACGTGTTGTGTTTATGTTCAACGACTAAGTGTCCACGTCGATGCGACGCGCCCACAACCAGTACGGTTTCGCCCTTCAACAAAACGGGTCCATCCCCATTGATATCCTCCGGAAAAGACATCTTCATAACCCTACTCTGGGGGTACCCAAGTTTGGTATTCCCCGCAACGGTGTAGGAACGACTTGGTGGTACCGGTGGGGGTCTTTCCAAGTCCAGTCCGAAGAGATTGCACGTTTGCTGAATGATTTTCTGGTCGCATTTTTCATTGGGATCCGGCGGTGGGGTACCAGCAATCGGTTGCGGCCTAGGTCTAGTAGTAGTTGTCCCAGCTGGGGCACTCCGCCTATTAGCTGATGTGGTACCAGATAATTGTTTAATAGGTGTAGTGGGCATGATTGCGGCCTTCTCCCTGCGGACACTCGCCCATCTAAAGCGGCACCTCCAACCCCTCCAAGTGGCTTGGATCAACGTGGCTGACTTCTGGCGGGTCTCAATCCGCAGGTTTTCAAGATGTTGGCGGATTCCTTCGCTGAGGAAAATGTGCCGCTTGCCAATGGCCCACCTGGTCGACACTGACGGACTGATCTGTTTTGATATCAGGTCCAAGACATATTGCAATATTAAGTGACAGTCTTCGGTGAGTTTCTCTTCAGTTCTGTGTAGGTGTGCAAAGGGTGCGAGTAGTCTGTACCGGGCGTTGAACGCCTTGAAGCGCATTCTATGCGGGTACCCACCGGCCATTAAGTTGACAGTCTCCAACACTTGAAGCGAACGAATCTGACGTACCACAATACTCCGGTCAAATTTATTAGCTGCCTCCTGGGAGTTGCTCCGAATACATCGCACGAAATGTGGCCGGGCGTGAACAAGTGTCCGCAGGAGGTTATCCAACCGGGTGTGAAAGTCCTGCGTTAGAGTGGAAATGGGTTCGTCCCCATTCAACAAGTCAGTGTGTGAAGTGGGCGATATACGAAAACTCACACCACGTGGTACGTTCTCGATCGAGAACAATGCTTTGAGCTCACTGCCGAACAAATGCGTGGCGAAACCAAAGTTGCAGTTTTGTTTGTAAAACACCGCGACTAAGTCATCGGGTACCACATCTTTATTGGTATCCAAGAAGTCAGACGCGTCATAGACAACCTTAGCCGAAAAATGTTGAATGGCAAAGAGGCGCGAATCAATTGACTTTGGGTCATAGAGACGCGAACTGTTCTTGTGCTGCAGTTTGATTTTGGCCACATACGATTCGGCCGTACCACGAATCGAACACTCCACATCAAGCATGCTCAACAACCCAGTGCGAAGTGAAGATATCAAGTCAATGCAAGGCACATTGTCCACATAGTCCACTTCCACATCGCAATTGATGTCTTCGTCCCGGCAGGATTCAATGCTCGACTTGAAGATGTGCGTGTTGTAGAAATGCTGCATGGTTTCCGCACACAGGTTAATGCACAAATGTTCGAGTTGGCTGGGTTGCGTGTCCTCAAACCCGAACATGTCCAAGATACCAATGAACCCATCAGTGGCATGTCGCACCGCGTTGTTGAGTGCCGCCATAGATTTACTTCCGGCGTTTGTTGTCCCACCTCCAGCTGTGGAGGTATGTTGGCTTGTGGTCTCCGCCTGGTTATGCACCGATTCGTTGGAGTCTGAACTGAGGGTACCTAAAGTGGACCCTAGTCGCTTAAGACTATTGGCCCGACGCACAATCGTCGCCACAGTGCGACAATAAAGCGCTTTAGCTAGACAGTCCCGGGTCATGTTCGACATGTTAGCATCGCACACGGATTTCACCAGTTGGCTCCGTGCATTATGAGTACGGTAAGTAAGACCTCGGAATAGCGTCGCACCAGGAACACCGAGAAGAGCTGCCACTGCGTTGAGTTCCGAATCGCCTTTGACATCAACTTCGAGGCACTTGCCATCGATAAACTGAACATTGCCCAAGAGGAGCACCGCAGCCAGGACCCGAACGACATCGAGAAATGGTATACCAAGAACACCCAAACATTGCTTCCATTGCTGAAACCGTTTGGCGTCTTCAGTTACATCTTGGCGAGTGTCACCATTTAATAAATATCGTAAATTCGAGGGTGAGAACCCGTCCAAGTTGAGTTTAGTACGTTCTTCGCTGGATAGTCCAGCCAACATTTGATAAAATATGTGATAGTTTTTCTCGCCCTTTAGTGGTTTAATGACACGTGTCTGGTCTAGGAAGTAGCAATGGATCTTAGTTCGGTACAGAGCACCGTCGGTGACTTGCACTTCGATGAATTGCCCAATGCGACTCGATTCGGAATTTGTGGCGGTTTTAGCCGAGCCGAGCGAACGCAGCACGGTGAAAGCAGCTGCTAAGTGTTTGAAAGCGTCAGTCTCGGGTCCGCCGCCAGCGACAGCAAACAGTTGTCGGAGCAACAGCATCGAAGCATGACTTTTCCCGGAGCCACTCGCACCTAGAAACATCACATAGTAATTTAGTGACCTACCTTCAATAATTAATCATAGGTATTAGCTACCAGAAAGTATGATGGCTTGCGGGTAACCCGTTTCAGATTGTTGCCGCACGGCTTCCTGTACCACTTTATTGAGTTGTTTACTGAGGGTAAGTCCCCTGGTACTGTTTAATGTCAGTGGATTACCAACATCTTTGTACGGATTGACACATAGCAATATTGGCCCAACATTAGTCTAAAAACAACACAAATAATTCAAGGTAAAACAACTTCCAGAACTTGATGGTAAGTCCCTTACGTAGTAATTAGAAGTGGCGAAACGTGTCTGCAGGCATTTCATGACAGCATCTTCGGTGAGGGGACCTTCGAGATGGATCAAATCTTCGAGATCCACTCTGGAGACCAGCCTGGTTGTCTTCGTCTCGGATATTGGTACAGTGGTGGCCGCAGTGGCTGGGACTGATTGTGCCGATCGGGGTGGGACAACAGGCTGCTGTATTGGTGGTGGTGATCCCGCATTCTTGTTGATATTGGTACCACCTTGCACGTGCAGACGATTGCGCAATGTGACCAGTTCCGTGCTGAGACTTCGCAGTCTCTGCTGCAAGTGCACCGCTTCATTTGAAGACGACGCATCTACAAATTATCATATCAATCATTCTAACTAGAGTATTTGATTTTTAGTATTAAACGATGCACTTGAGAAGATTAAAAAACATAATGCAACTATAAGTATGTAACTAAGAAGAAATAAGATGGTAAGTTAAAACTAGGAATTTTAATGGTATGTCGCATATAACATAGGTAATATAGGTAAGTGAAAGAATGACCTGGGTTCTCTGCCCTCTCCCCACCATGAAACACTTGAAAAAGTTTTCGTTGAATGTTATTCAAGGTGTTCTTGTGGTACGCGCCGCGTATGTACTATATTCTCACAATTTATTCTTTTTTGTTTCAAATTAATGGTTTGGACTTAATGTAATCAAATTAAAAAAAAATTAAGAAGCTGTTTTAAATTTCTGATGGGAATAATAAAAAGAGTTGAAAACAAATAGTTTTTGAGTTTGGTACACACCTTGAAGTTTCTTTTCAGTCTCCCAAAATTTTTGCAACTCGGTAAAGTATTTGTCCAAAATAAACACCTTAGAAAGCCCTAAAGTAGCCATGTTGAATCAAGTTTTGAAGGAGCTTTCGGCCATATTTCAAGCATCACGCATCACATACACACAATAAACAAGCGACCAACACAAAAGTTTAAACTACGAGCGAATTAAATTTAGCAACATTTTTTATCAACGACAAAATGTTTGTTTCTGGCAATAACGAATTTCAAATGCGCGATCTACGTAGACTAATGCACACAGATTTGAATAAAAAATATTATATGAGTCTAGAAAACTCTCTCCGAGCACAATCTTCATGGAACGCGCAAGAATGGACTAAACGAGTTTCTTCAGCAGGCCTAGCATGGCGTCTACCTGCCTGCGACCTGATCTCGTCGAACTCTCTCCCCGCTCGCCCGTTGCTTACACCTGTGTTGTTGTTGTAAACCGACTCGAGAACCTTTGCTTAAGTCTCTTAAGCAATACCTGCCTCATGTGATGTGGATGTGACAAGAGATGATTCTCGCTCTCTAAGCTCCTATTATAACTCATAATTCTAATGTTATGTATGCGCACTAACTTAAATAACGGAAACTATCTGGACGATAACAACGCAATTAATTTCCTCTCTAGCTAATGTTTACAGTAGAAGAATAAGAAGTCAAATTTATTTAAGTATTTTATTTTACCTCCTTTATTGGTAAATAAATTATGTAGTGGCAAATTGGCTAATTTGACCACCTGTACGAGTTTCTTCTGCAAGATTTTTTTCTCTTTGTACCTGCAATTTATATTTTTTACTAATGATTCAATTAATTCCCTGATGTGTTTTTTTATACCTGCAAAAAAAATCTGGCCGAATATGATACTGGGAGAGGAAATCATCATAAGTCCGCAGTAGGCTAAGAAGTTGCAAGGAGGCTATTGTACGATGCTCGTATATTTCATCCGGCAATAACATCCTGAAGACATCTTGTGGTCACTAGCTACGCGCACATTTTAATAATTCATAATTTTAAAAATTATCACAAAGAATTTTTTTTATAAAACATGTTCTTGGTGCATTCAATTTCATCGCATTATTCGAACAATTGGCGGTTTCCATTGAAAGTAAAATTAATAACTTCTTTTGTCGCGCACTATACTCAGGTAATAGCTATAAAAACGTATTCAGTATAAATAAAAATAATTTTTAAAAATCTACAACGAATTTAATATAATTTCTATTATTTAAAAAATGTACTTACATTATTTTTGGAATTCACTACAATTAAATTTAATTATAAAGAACTTGTTGCATTTAATTTATATTTATTTAAATTTGAAAATACACAATAAACTTTCAAGTTTAATATAAGTACGTCATGTTTATATCGTCGACAATCAACGTGTGTTGCCGGTTCGCATGGCAAAGAATCAAATGTTAGAGAACGCATGCGCTGATTACTAAGCCATACCGGACTATACATCACTGACTTTGGAAATAACTTTTAATTCGTTTTAGTTATTTTTCACTCTTTTCGATTTACATCCACGAATGAATATGAGTAATTTGAATCAATGCTATAAATATAAAATAAATCTCGTTCGTCTGTGGTGGGTGGTTAATTTGTTCCAAAATGATTTACTGCGCGCTTTGAGCTTCATGCGCTTCATTTTAATTGGCTAAAATTTCAAATTACAGACCAAAGCGAGAGCAATTCATATTAAGTAATTAGGTCGAATTAGTCTCATTGTCATTGTTATTTGAAAAAGTTATCAAAACAATTAGCCAGAGAATTAGCACAATTAATGCATTTGGTGCAGTAAAACTTAAAAGGTTTATGTGAACAATTATTGTATAATGGCAAAACAATGGCTAAAGACCTAAAGTGCTCAAACGCTACGAAGGAATACATTCTTGTGGAATGGTATTGCGCAGCACCAGCAAGCACACCACAGAGATTAGAGACAAACGCAAGCTCTAATTATGGGGTCAACAGCGCTGCGCCGTGCACAAACACGCCCTCCTTATTATTCGTAAGATAAATCTCAAGAGGAGTCTGTGAGAACTATGATGTGCTTAACTGGCGCTTTGTCCCTCAGGGACAACTCACACAACTTTACCATGATGACCAACAAACGATTCCCTTTTCACCAATAAAAATAAAATGCACTCTTTTGTATTTCTTTTCAATTTGTGACTTAATTTGAGCTTAGGTTAGTTTCGCCAAAAATGACGTAACTTAATTAACTTAATTTTTGATCAAATATGGACTTTCCTGGAAGTCGAATGAGGCAGAATAAAATCAAGGGGCTCTTTAATAGTTTAATTGCGGTACTAATTCGATTAATATGATTATGCAATCAATTGATAGCAGTTTGTTAGTCGTGCTTGTGCAGTGCAATAGCATGGATTTCGACGACGTGCTTTCCGACATAGGCGAATTCGGCACATATCAAAAGTTAGTTTTGTGGTTTGTCCTACTTCCGAGTGTTTTTCCATGTGGTTTCCACGCGTATAATCAATTGTTTATGTCGGCGACACCCGAGCATTGGTGTCGTATTCCCGAAGATGTTTCCAAAAACATAAGGTTTGAATTGTTATATCAACTGAAAAACCAGATCAATCAATGAATATTCCAGTATCCCACTTGAACTGCACGATGGTGAACTTAGATACAGTCAATGTTTAATGTTTGACCACAACTACAACAACTTATCTGACGGATCAGTCGATGCAATTCCATGCAAAAACGGTTGGATGTTTGACAATTCTGTTTATCAAACAACCATTGTTACCCAGTGGCAATTGGTATGCGATAAAAACTTTTCGGCAACTTTGGCACTGGTACTGCTTGGCGTGGGTGGTTTGATCGGAAACTATATTTTCGGATACGTGCAAGATGGCATCGGTCGCAGACCAGCATTTTTCATCTATTTAGCCATTCAGTGTGTTTTCGGCATTGCGACAGCATTCGCCAACAATTTCGTAGTGTGGACCATTTTTCGCATGGGGGTAGGATTCACGGTACCAGCAATTTTGGGCACACCTTATGTTTTAGCCATTGAGTTAGTTGGTCCCAGGCATCGCACACTCGTAACTATACTAATTAATATTGCCTACTCGTTGTCTTTGGTCCTGTTGGCAATAATCGTATGGTTGGTGCGCGATTGGCGTCTCTTGGCACTGGTTACAACCGTACCATTTCTCTTGCTTTTCTTTGATTGGTGGCTGTTACCCGAGAGTCCTCGATGGTTGTTAGCCCAAGGCCGTTTTTACGAGGCCGAAAAAATTATCCACCAGATGGCAAAGTATACCCTCAATTTTATTAAACCCTCAAAACATATTTTTCTCAAATTTTATGGTTTAGAACCAATGGTAAGAAGATGCATACCAGTTATATGATTGACTTGAAACGAAAAATTGAAGTGGAAAAATTAAAAAAAAACACCGCCCGGAAATATGGTGTGGGTGATTTATTGGGCAGTCCCAACATTCGTTGGAAAACCATCATAATCACATTTATCTGGTTTACAAACACGAGTGTATATGTCGGATTGTCATATTATGCGCCAGCTTTAGGTGGTGACGAATTTCTGAACTTTTTTCTCGCCGGTGCGGTCGAGCTACCAACTTATTTGTTTCTCTGGCCGTCGTTGGAACGATGGGGTCGACGATGGGCCCTATGTGTAAGCATGGTCATTGGTGGGTCAGCATGTTTGGCAACATTTTTGGTCCAAAACGATTCGTTGGTGACACTTGCTTTATATTGCATTGGTAAAATGGGAATATCATCAAGCTTCGTGGTGTTACCATTGATGGCTTCCGAACTGTACCCAACAGTGGTGCGGGGGTTGGGAATGAGTATTAGTTCGGTGGTTGGTATGCTTGGACCAATTTTTATACCACTCGTCAACTACCTGGTATAATTGAGGTTAGGTTAATCAAGGTGTACCCATGTTAACAAGGTGTGAATTTAGGGATCTGACATGTTAACATTACCATTGATTATAATGGGCACAATGTTAATTATGGGTGGAATATCGTCGTTGTTTCTACCTGAAACATTGAACCAACATTTGCCGCAAACTTTGGAAGATGGCGAGAAGATCGGGTTGGATTGTACCGTTTGCTGCACTCCTCCACAAATTATTACAACATTAGAGCAAACAAAGTCTATCAAATAATATAAATATTTTGCCATAATCTTTTAAGTAATAATTAATGTATTAACTTAGTTGTTGAAATTCAATATTGCGTGATTAAAGTTCAAGTAGTAAATATATTTTTTGTCTATTATCAAATCATATATTCGAAGTTTAGATAAGAGTTTATTGCAATTTAGTTTCATTTCTGGTATAATTCGAAATGGATTGCTGTTTGATTGCAATTTCAGTGGTAATTATCACATTAGTAGCATTATGTGTTGGTAATGCACATTACAACAAGAACCCGGAAAAGATTTATGGAATTTATAGCCAACCAGGAAAATGGTTTTATCTAAAATATTACTCGTTCCTAGTACTTTTGCATATCAAAAATTTTGTGTCAAAAATTAGACAAAGCGATAATAGACTAGGGTCTAATATTCCAGACGATGTCGCAGACTTAGATCAATGCAAACCGTTATCCACAGAACCCAAGGTAAACCACAACATTATTAATTTTGAGGTTAAATTGTAAAATCCAAAAATTACAGGCTTTCGATGCAGTATTTTTCCAAGCTGTTGACAACATTAAAGGATATTACTTATGTGGAGGAATTGAAAGACGACATGGTGATAAAGTCAACGGCGTATTTTATATTGTTGTCCCTGGGTTAGGTCTCTTACGGAGCGAACACTTGCCCAAAACTGTACTGCCTGTTTCGGGTACAGAAACTGCATTTGAAGGTGGTGGAATTCATTTCAGTCTAATTGAACCAATGAAAAAATGGAAAATTGCGTATAACGGAAACATGTGGCTTGACAATTCCGCAAATAAACACGTTGTTAACCTAGAAGCCGAATGGACATCGACTTATCCCCATTTTATGTTCGACACTGAAATGGACAAATCGCTTATTGCCGAAGCTATCGCACGCGAAGATTGGTCAAAACAATATTTCAGCAACTTAAAATCGTAACACCTTATGTTTATAAAGACCCTCGAATAAATTAACTTTCTGAATTGTAATTGCAGAGCGCATCAAACACATTACGAACAGATGGGACACTTGAAAGGTTCGCTTGAAGTAGACGGTGTGAAACATCACCTGCAAATGGACGCATTCCGTGACCACAGTTTCGGCAAGAAACGTGATTGGTCCTTGATGCATCGGTACGCCTTCCATATGATGTATCTTGAAGACAACACGCGTGTCTGCATCGG
>JARJDT010026034.1:0-36098 GCA_030264655.1 Leptusa sp. GC000079 | reverse complement strand
TTTGCACCGCAAGAGCCAGGACAAGGATCTCGACATTTCTCTCTAATGCATGCCAAGTTACTCGAACATTCCGAATTTATACTGCATTCAGGCCGGCAATTTGGAGGGCTTCCTATATAACTAGCTAAACACGAACAAGACGGCGAGCCCCCGATGTCTCTGCATTGAGAATTTGGTCCACAAGGTGATGGGACGCATGGGTTTAAGGGTTCATGCTGAATTGGTGCAGGTGGTGGTGCTAAAATGACATTATATGTAAATAACGCAAATTAACCCATAGAGTTAGCATATTCTTACGTGGTATGGGGTAACATCTACTAAATGGATCTCCAGTAAAACGAATTTGGCATGAACATATTGGGCTATGATTAATAACATTGCAAATTGCATTTAGACCACATGTGCCTGGACACGGGTCTATGCATTTTTGATTCGCACATGCTCGGTTTTGTGAGCATTCAGAACTAACAGTACATTCAGGTCTGCATCCCGGAGGACTTCCTATGTATTCAGGCAAGCAAGAACATACCGCTTGTTGGTTTGTTTCGCGGCATTGACTATTTGGCCCGCAAGGTGACGGATTGCAAGGGTTAACTGATTCATGTTGTATCGCTATAATCGTGTTGATATAGTAAGCATTTTGAAATATTAAAAATTAAACAACTTACGTTCAGGAGGTGGGATATGACAATATCTGAACGGATCTCCGGTGTAACCGGCAATGCAAGTACAAGATGGCAAATGATTAACAACTTGACATTGAGCATTTTGCCCGCAAGTGCCTGGGCAAGGATCTTTACATTTATTGTTGATACAGGCTTTATTAGATGGGCAATCCGAATTTAGGGTGCATTCAGGTCGACAACCTTCGTAGGGATTTCCTATATAGTCTGGAAGACAAGTGCAAGCACCTGCTCTCTGTTGTTCCTTGCAAATTGCATTTGCTCCGCAGGGTGAAGGTGTGCAAGGATTTATAACTTCCACAGCCAGAGGCGCTAAAAAGGAAATTAAACAATGCGGGCGGTTCTTCAAATATTTGTATTTCTTACGTGGAGGTATTTGGCAACTGATAAATGGATTTCCAACGTAACCATTTATACAAACACAATTTGGAGTATGGCTTATTGTGCGACATTCGGCATTAATTCCGCAAGTGCCTGGACATGGATCCCTACACTTTTGATTTATACATGCCAAGTGACTTGAACATTCCGAGTTACTAACACACTCAGGGCGGCAATTTGGTGGCGCACCAGTATAGTTGGGTAAACAAGAGCATGAAGGTGAATCACGAACAGCTCGGCATTGTGAGTTAGGTCCACATGGTGATGGGTTGCATGGGTTTACAATTTCGATTGGGGTTTGTTCTTTAAAAAATAACATTGTTTGTTAAGGAATTTCAATGATATTGCTAAAGACTTACGCATTTCTATGCATCGTGTGAATGGGTCGCCTGTGAGGCCAGATGGGCAACTGCAAATTGGATTATGGTTTATAACTTGACACTGCGCACGCAAACCGCATGTTCCTGGACATGGGTTGATACATTTTTGATTTACACAAGCTTCACTTAATGAGCATTCAGAACTTGTAACACATTCTGGTCTACATGTTGGTGGGCTTCCAATATATCCTGGTACACAAGAGCAAACTGCTTGTCCATTTATTTCCCTACACTGACTATTTGGTCCACATGGTGATGGATGGCAAAGGTTTGTTTTAACTGGTGCTATAAGACGAAAATCTATAGTAAAGATTCCTCCAACAGTATTAATTAAATCTTACTTGGTATAGGATTGCACTGAATAAATGCATTTCCCAAGTATCCCGGAATACAAGAGCACATAGGAATGTGATTCACTACATTGCATTCAGCATTTTGTCCACATGTTCCAGGGCAAGGATCTTTACACTTATTACGAATGCATGCTTGGTTCCGATTGCAATCACTATTTAAGATACATTCAGGTCTACAACCCCTATAAGGATCGCCTTGATATTCAGGTAAACATGTACAAATGCCATCGCGACATTGTGCATTAGGTCCGCATGGAGACGGATTACACGGGTCAGATGCAATTGGTTCCGGGGATGGTGGCGGTTTTGGATAGCAGTTAGTAAATGGATCTCCAGTATATCCATCAGGACAAGTACAGATTGGTGTATGATTTATAACAGAGCATTGAGCACTTGCTCCACAAGAGCCTGGACACGGATCTATACATTTTTCACGAATGCAAGCTAAATTACTCGAACATTCAGGGTTAATTGAACATTCTGGTCGGCAATTTGGGGGACTTCCTATATATTGTGGCAAGCAAGAACATGATGGTGACCCTCCAATATCTCTACATTCAGAGAATGGTCCACACGGTGATGGCAGACAAGGATTTGTGTAAATCGGGTCTTGCTTAGGTGGTTCTGGTGCTATAAACAATTTAAAAATATGTTGGGAGCACAATGGAAATATTCTTGTATCCTTACGTGGAAGATGATAACATCTTGTAAACGGATCACCAGTATGTCCAGGTTTACAAGTACAAATTGGACTGTGATTTATTACTTGACACTGTGCATTTAGACCACATGTACCCGGACATGGATTAGCACATTTTTGATTTATACATGCTTGATTGAGAGAGCATTCCGAACTTGTTACACACTCAGGTCTGCAAGATGGTGGGGAACCTATAAATGCGGGGAGACAAGAGCAAACCGCTTGGTCGTTTATTTCACGGCATTGACTATTGGGTCCACATGGTGATGGTTGGCATGGGTTTATTGGATCTGCTATGATAGCTGAAAAATGAATGTTAAATGGAGTTCGTTAGCCTGAAAACTTTCCTTACGTTCTGGTGGTGGCAAGTGGCAATAACTAAATGGATTTCCAGTATAACCGTAGTCACAGTTGCAAGAGGGCAAATGGTTGATAACATGGCATTTGGCATTTTGGCCGCATACGCCGGGGCAAGGATCTTTGCATTTGTTATTCATGCAAGCCTTATCAGATGGACAATCGCCGTTATGAATACATTCAGGACGGCATCCTTCATAAGGATTGCCAATATGGTCTGGAATGCAGGTACAAGATCCTGCATTGTTGCGCACTTTACAAACTGCGTTGGTGCCACAAGGACTTGGTACGCATGGATCTAAGAATTCAATTGGCGCGGCTTGGACTGAAATACAATTTATTCCTCGTATTAAAATCGCTGATTGCTTTGTTTTTTGCGTTATCTAGCAGGGGCTGTTTAGCGTTTGTGGCCGGGTAAATATGCGTGTGTGGCTCTATTTTGGAGGGAGGGCAGTAAGCTTTCTGTTATTGAGGTTTGGTTATAAAGATTCCGATTTTTCTAACCGATTAACCTTTGTTTGCGTAAGCGTTATATTATTTCCAATCATGGCAAGTGTTATGGGGGGCAGCGTTTTTTTGTAACAGGAGGGCATTGGGGCGCAAGGGCAGGGGGGTATTTAGCGTGGTGCAGTTGATATTAACGTTGGGCGACTAACTTACCTTAATGTCGCCAGAAATAAAAGCGAATGAACAAAGCGAGCAAAGCAGTAGTAATAAATAAATGAAATTAAAGAAATATAGTTAAATAAAAAGAAAATTATTCACGCATTGCAGAATATTGATCTCCATTATTTATCGGCGGGTTTAAAGCTTTAATTCTGCAATACGTTATGCATGCCACGTATAATTTGTAAAACACTTACCAGGAATAGGCAGGCAACCAGTAAACGGATCACCTGTAAGTCCTGGATTACACGTGCACACTGGATTATGATTGATGACACTACACACCGCATTTGAACCGCACGAACCCGGACAAGGATCGGCGCACTTTTGCCGTATGCATGCTAGAGAACTTGAACACTCCGGATTGATAGTACACTCGGGACGGCAATTTGGTGGTGCACCGATAAAGTTTGGTAAACAAGAACACGCGGGGCTATCCCCTCGCACTTGGCACACGGAATTAGACCCGCACGGTGATGGCACGCATGGGTTGCCAGCAGGACGTGGTTCCTCATACGCTGAAATTCATTTAAATCAACATTAAATTTCTATTGCGTATTAGAGTAACTAGAGTTTACCTGGAATGGGATAACAGCGTGTAAACGGATCTCCAGTGTGTTGAGCAGTGCAACTACAAATTGGATTATGGTTCACAACTTGACATTTAGCATTAATGCCGCAGGTTCCGGGGCATGGGTCAATACATTTATTGTTTAGACAAGCTTGAGTTAACGTGCATTCGGCACTAACTACGCATTCGGGTCGGCAGGTTGGTGGACTGCCAATATAACCCCCTTGGCACGAACAAACGGCAACAGAATTAACAACTTTGCAGACACTGTTTGGTCCACAAGGTGATGGATTGCATGGTTCTCTTGGTGTCTCAAGGATTACAATTGTTCTACATGATGTAAATGGATCACCTTCAAATCCTGGAGGACAGCTACACGTTGGAATATGATTAACAACATCACAACGAGCACCTTGTCCGCAAGTTCCTGGGCATGGATCAATACATTTGAGATTACTGCATGACTTGTTTGGAGAACAGTCTGCGTTCATTGTGCATTCTGGTCGACATCCACGGTATGGATCACCATGATATTGTGACAAGCAAGTACATATTCCATTATTACATTGTGCATTCGGGCCACAGGGCGACGGGTTGCAAGGATCATCTGCAACTGTTGGTTGTGGTGGTGGTTTTGGATTGCATTGAGTGAACGGATCACCGATGAAATCTTGAAAACATGTGCAGATAGGTATGTGGTTTTGAACTCTGCATTCTGCATTAAATCCACATGATCCTGGGCATGGGTCTCTACATTTTTCTGTAATACAGGCTTGATTCGATGGGCAGTCAGTATTTACAACACATTCAGGGCGGCAGTTTGGTGGTGATCCTATATAATTTTGTAAGCAGGAACACGATGGTTGATCGCCAACTGCACGACATATCGAGTTGGTTCCACATGGAGATGGTATGCAAGGATCCCTCACGGGCCTTGGTGCCGGTGCAGGAGGTGGTGGTAAATCATAGCATCTTGAGAACGGATCACCTGTGAGTCCATTAGGACAACTACAAATTGGGTTGTGATTGATTACTTCGCAACGAGCACCAACACCGCAAGTTCCTCTACATGGATTGGCACATTTGAATTTATGGCACGCTTTGTCCTGAGGGCATTCGGAACTAACAACGCATTCCGGTCTGCAATTTGGCGGTGTGCCTATATATTCCGGAAGGCATGAACACACTGCGTGGAGGTTTATGTTTCTACATTGGCTGTTTGGTCCACACGGACTTGGATTGCATGGATCGACTAAAGGTCCTTCTGTGGGTGTTCGTGGTGGTGGTTCAGGTGTACATCCAGTGAACGGATTACCAATGTAACCAAAGATGCAAGTACACGTTGGTACATGGTTAATAACACTGCATTCGGCACTCGTGCCACATACGCCTGGGCATGGATCGTGACACTTGTTTCGTATGCAGGCTTTATTGGTGGGACAATCAGCACTAAGAACACATTCGGGTCTACATCCTTCATAGGGATTTCCTTGATAGTCAGGTAAACACACGCAGGAACCAGCACCATTTCTTTCCTTACACACGGCATTAGCGCCACATGGTGATGGTTCACATGGGTTAGGTATTTCTGCTTTTTGGACAACACATTGCACAAATGGATTTCCGGTAAAGCCGGGCGAACAATAACAAGATACGGTATGACTAATAACACGACATTCAGCATTATCACCACAGCTTCCTGGACATGGATCTTTACATTTGTTATTAATACAAGCTTGATTCGTTGGACAATCAGGATTTATAACGCATTCAGGTCGACAGTTTGGAGGCTGTCCAATGTAACCAGTCACACAAGAGCATACGGGAGAATTGCCAATATTCCTGCATATAGAATTTGGTCCACAAGGCGATGGCGAGCATGGATCACGTTCATCTTCAATTGGTTGCGGTGGTAACTTTGGTAATTCTCTGCAGCTTTGGAACGGATCTCCAGTCTGGCCTTCTGTACAGCTACATATTGGGCTGTGATTTATAACTTCACAACGTGCGCCAATACCGCAAGATCCTAGACAAGGATCTGTGCATTTTTGATTGACGCATGCTTTAGTAGGTGGGCATTCAGCACTGACAACACATTCAGGTCTACAATTAGGTGGAGTACCAATATATCCAACAACGCAAGTGCATACAGCATGGTCATTGATGTTGCGACATTGACTATTTGGACCACATGTTGAAGGATGGCAAGGGTCACGTTTAGCTTCTGGTCTAGGTGCTTCTTGTACACGACAATGCGTGAACGGATCACCGGTATATCCTTCAGGGCATGAGCAAGTAGGAATATGATTGATAACATCGCAACGTGCATTTTGACCACAAGTGCCTGGGCATGGATCTTTACATTTATTTCGTAGACATGCCTTATCTCGACTGCACTCATTACTCTGTACACATTCAGGTCTACAAGATTCATAAGGATTTCCCATATATTCAGGTAGGCAAGTACAAACTCCATTGTTGCATTGAGCATTGGGCCCACATGGTGACGGATTGCAAGGATCGTCTGGTACTCTTAATGGCGCTAAATATACATGGGAAATAAATACAACAAAGTGATAATAAATATTAGGTGACTTACGTGGTGGATTAGGCCTACACTGGGTGAATGGATCGCCTGTATGTCCTTCTTCGCAAGTACAAATTGGCACGTGGTTTAGTACGTGACATTTTGCATTTGCACCACATGAACCTGGACAGGGGTCTCTGCATTTTAAGTTAATGCAAGCTAATTGACTACTACATTCCGAATTCACAACACATTCAGGCCTACAGCTGGGAGGAGCACCGACATAGCCAGGTAAACATGAACAAGATGGAGCACCGTTTCTAATTTGGCACTGCGAGTTTGGACCGCATGGTGAGGGTTGACATGATGGCGGACGTTCTGTTGGTAATGGATCAGCTTCTACAGCTATATAATGAAAATAACAATGCAAACAACTCTGCAAAAATTAAAAGAATTACTTACGTTGTGGTGAACATCTTGTAAATGGATCTCCCGTAAAACCAGGCGGGCATGCACAGATTGGATTATGATTCTTTGTATAGCATTGAGCTCCTAAACCACATGTATTCGGACATGGATCTTTACATTTCTGATTAAGGCAAGCTCTATCTAATGGACATTCAGAGCTAACTACGCATTCCGGTCTACACGATGGTGGACTTCCAATATAGTTTGGCAAACAAGAACACACACTGTGACCATTCACGTTTCTACATTGACTGTTAGGTCCACATGGTGTTGGATTGCATGGATCTTCTGGTGTTCTTGGTGGTGCTGGAGTAACTGGTATTTCTCTGCATTGTAAAAATGGATCTCCAGTGAAACCGCGCAGACAAGTACATGTAGGTACGTGGTTGCTGACATGACATTCAGCCAATATTCCGCAAGTTCCTGGACATGGATCTACACACTTAAAAGCAACGCAAGCCAATTGCGGGCTACAATCATCGCTGACTTCACATTCACGTCTGCATCCTCTGTTTTTATCATAAGGATCTCCAAGATAATTTGGTGGACATATGCAGGCACCAGCGCCGTTATTCTCTCGACATTCAGCATTTGGTCCACAAGGCGATGGGGAGCAAGGCGTGGCTGGTGGCGCTCTTTCTGTAGCTGAAATTCCAAGACAAGGAGTGTAAATATGCGCACAGATATTATAGTCGACCAACGGTCTTACATGGTGGTGGTGGAGGTAATTGACATGCAACCAGAGCATTTCCAACAAAACCAGGAAGACAAGAACAAATAGCATTATGATTTACAACAGTACAGATAGCATTTTGCCCACAAGACCCAGAGCAAGGATTTTGACATTTTTCATTTCTACATGCAAGATTGTTGGGGCATTCCGAATCAGTGGTACATTCAGGTCGGCAGTTTGGCGCACGGCCGGCATAGTTTGGTAGACAAGAACATGCAGCCTGTTCACCGATTACTCGGCATTGGGAGTTTGGACCACACGGTGAAGGGTCACAAGGGTTGCCAACTGCCTTAGGAGGCGGTACTAAAAGAAAGAGTTGCATATATACACATTCATATAAAAAGGGCAGACAGGTTTCTTACATTCAATGAGGGCACAACTGACGAAAGGATCGCCGCTGTAACCCGGTGGGCAACTACATATTGGGTTGTGATTAATTACTTGGCACTTTGCGTTATGGCCGCATGTGCCTGGGCATGGATCGATGCATTTTTGATTTGAACAGGCTTTATTTTGAGGGCATTCAGAGCTAACAACGCATTCAGGTTTACACATTGGTGGTGCACCAATATATCCAGCGTTACATGAACACACGGCGTGACCATTGATTTCTCTGCATTGCGAATATGGGCCACACGGTGATGGTAGACACGGATTCCTGGGTTCTTCTTGGACTAAAGATTGAAAAGAATGAGAATAGCAATAGATACAGTTTAAAATAGGCTTACGGGCTAAAATTAAAGTACAAGAAGTAGTTGGGTTTCCAGTATAACCAGGAATGCAATTGCAACTGGGTGCATGATTGTAAACATGGCATTCCGCGTTTAATCCACATGTACCAGGACATGGATCCTTGCATTTATTGTTGACACACGCTTTAGTTCTGTCACAATCAGAGTTTGTGACGCATTCTGGTCGGCAGCCAGTGTATGGGTCACCGAAATATTCTGGTAAACATACACAAGCGCCTGCACCATTATGTTCTCTGCATTGTGCGTTTGCGCCACATGGCGATGGATTGCAAGGATTTCTAGGTCCTTCAACTGGTAAAGGAGCTAAAAGAAAGGACATGCGTAAAGAAAAGTAGATAAAATAAGAAATAGTTGGTTACCAAGTGGTATAAGTCTACATCCTGAGAACGGATCACCTGTATAACCATCTTCACACATGCAAACTGGAGCATGCTTGATCACTCTACAAGATGTAAAAGAGCCACAAGAACCCGGACATGGGTCGACACATTTTTCATTTTGGCATGCAAGATTTCCAGGACATTCGGCATTTATAGTGCATTCAGGCCTACAGTTTGGCGATCTACCAATATAGTTCGGAAGACATGTACATGCTGCATGTTCTCCCACAACTCTACATTGAGAGTTGGGGCCACATGGTGAAGGTATGCAAGGGTTGCCACTTGGTAAAATAATAGGTCGTTCTATAAAAGAAAGAAAATAGAAAAGAACTGAAAGAGTTAGGGTTACTGATGCTTACTTTCTTCTTGAATACAACGAACAAATGGATCACCGACATAACTCGGTGGACAACTACAGATCGGGTTGTGGTTGGTCACTTGGCAACGTGCATTTAGGCCACAAGTGCCCGGACATGGATCTTGACATTTGTTATTAATACAAGCTTTGTTTTGTGGGCATTCAGTACTGACCACACATTCAGGCCTACAAGATGGTGGGGTGCCAATGTAATTCTTTTGACACGAACAAACGGCGTGACTATTAATGACCCTACATTGACTGTATGGACCACATGGTGAAGGCACACATGGTTCAGATTTTGGTTGTTCTTCAAGCACTACAAAATTTTCAAAAAAAAAACCATTGGAAACACATTCATTTGAGGGAGAAGGCGTCTTACCAGGAGGTGGTAAATGACATGATGACAATGCGTTGCCAATATATCCTGGTAGGCAATTACAAATTGGTGCGTGATTAGAAACGTGACATTCGGCATTTAAGCCACAAACTCCCGGACATGGATCTTTGCATTTGTTATTCACGCATGCTTTGTGACGAGGGCAATCCGAATTTGTTACGCATTCGGGTCTGCAACTTGTGTAGGGATCTCCAAAATATTGATCTATGCAAATACAAGAACCAACGCCATTGCGTTCCCTGCAAATTGCGTTTGCGCCGCACGGGCTAGGATTGCAAGGATCGCTTCGCTCTTCAACTGGTTCGGCTACTAACATGTCGATTTTATTTTAAAGTGGCTCCTTAATTATTAAAAACTATTAATGTTATACCTGGAATAAGTCTACATCCGGCAAATGGATCGCCGGTATATCCGAGGGCGCACATGCAAACTGATTTATGATTGATAACATGGCATTCGGCATTTGCCCCACATGAACCTGGACAAGGATCCTGGCATTTTTCACTAATACACGCCAAGTTGCTGGGACATTCTGCACTGATGGTGCACTCAGGCCTACAGTTTGGTGGTCGGCCAACATAATTAGTTTTACAAGAACAAGCTGGTGTATTTCCTATGGCACGACAAATTGAATTTGGTCCACAAGGCGATGGTTGGCACGGATTAATTGGAGCTTCAATTACTGGCCGTTCTAAACCAACGACAATTAACACAATAAAATCTCCTAAGAACTCTCCAACTTACTTTCTTCCTGGAAGCAACGTATAAAAGGATCTCCAATGAAACCAGCTGGACAACTACAAATCGGATTATGATTAACAACATGGCAACGTGCGTTTTGGCCACATGTTCCATGACATGGATCTTGACATTTTGTATTCACGCATGCTTTTTCCAGTGGACAATCAGCACTTATCATACATTCAGGTCTGCACATTGGTGGGCTACCGATATAGTTAACCAGGCAAGAGCAAACTGCATGACCATTGATTACTCTACATGTGCTATAAGGTCCGCAAGGTGATGGCAGACAAGGATCTGTTTTTGGTTCTTCATGAATAACTAAAGTGACATTAATTAGATTTGATAAAATAAACATATGATTAATTATACTAGCTGGTGGTTGATGGCACGAAACTGTTGGATTGCCAATGTATCCGGAAAAACAGAAACAATTAGGTGCGTGGTTGCTAACTCTGCATTCGGCATTAATTCCACAAGTTCCAGGGCATGGGTCTTTGCATTTCATATTCACACACGCCTTATCATGTGAACAGTCCGAATTAATTACACATTCAGGTTGACATGCAGTGTAAGGATCACCAAAATACTCTGGTAAGCAAGCACAAGACCCTGCGCCATTTCGTTCTTTGCAAATGGCATTTGCGCCACAAGGTGATGGATTACAGGGAGTTCTGATTTCTTCAACTGGTTCAATAACTAAAATGGACGATGAATAAACAAACGATTCGCGAGAAATAAATTAAAATTTTACTAGGAATTGGTGAGCAACCCACAAATGGATCGCCAGCGTAACCAACATGGCAATTGCAAAGTGGAGAATGTTTTACGACGACACAATTTGTGTTTGCACCACAAGAACCTGGACAAGGGTCTCGACACATTTCTCGCAAACAAGCTAAGTTTCCAGGGCATTCTGCATTGATTGTACATTCAGGTCTACAATTTGGCGCTCTTCCTACATAGTTTTGCAAACAAGAACAGACGCCTTGATCATTAATGACCCTGCATTGAGAATTAGGTCCACATGGAGATGGTACACATGGGTTACCAGGTATTCGAGGAGGAGCTTCTACAATTGTACAACAATATCAATACATGTACTAGTTTTTGTTGACAATGGGACATACTTATTTCTTCTACACATCTAATAAATGGATCGCCGGTAAGTCCTGCCCCACAACTACAAATCGGGTTGTGATTAGTTACTTGGCATCGAGCGTTTAAGCCACAAGTGCCAGGACATGGATCTTGGCATTTATTTTTAATGCATGCTTTATCCTGTGTGCAGTCAGCACTAATTGTACATTCCGGGCGACATCCAGGAGGTGTGCCTATATAATTCTTTTGGCAAGAGCACACCGCGTGACCGTGCACTTCTCTACAAATACTGTATGGTCCACAAGGAGAAGGCACACATGGGTTTGTTGGTGGTTCATGTATGACTATAGAAATTGATATTAGAAATAGTCAAAAAAGAAAATAAATGATAGTAAATTACTTGGAGGTGGTGGTGTAAAGTGGCAAGAAGACGAAGGGTTTCCAGTATATCCAGGTAAACAAGTACAAACTGGATTATGATGAGCGACACGACACTCTGCGTTCAAACCGCATGTTCCAATACATGGATCTTTGCATCTGTTATTAATACAACTTCTATCATAAGAACATTCTGAATTCATTACGCATTCTGGTCTGCAACCCGAGTACGGGTCACCAAAATAGTCAGGCAAACAAACGCAAGATCCTGCACCATTTCGTTCATTGCACGCGGCATTAGCACCGCATGGTGAAGGATTACACGGATGTCGTGGTTCTTCCACTGGTTGTATAACTAAAAGAGAAGTTTACAAAGTATAAAAACAGATCAGAAGGGTTAGAAGAGTTAAGACAATGGAGTTAAAGACTAGATTAGTAGACTATTAGTAGTCTACTTACTGAGATGACATCCTGAAAATGGATCACCGGAGTAACCCGGAATGCAATAGCATACAGGTACATGGTTGATGCATTTACATTCTGTGTTAGAGCCGCATGCTCCGGGGCAAGGGTCAACGCAACGTTCATTTACGCAAGCCTTAGTCGCTGCGCAGTCGGAATTGATAAGGCATTGTGGGCGACAATGTGGGGGTCGCCCGTAATAGTTGGACAAGCAAGAGCAAACTGGTCGGTCGTCAACGACACGACATTCAGAATAAGGTCCACAAGGTGAAGGTAAACATGGATCTCTGTGCTCTACTACCACCGGGTCTAAAAAGTTGAAAAAACATCATGCCAAAGCCCATAACCAGAAATATGACAACATGCTTACGAATTTCTAAAATGCATTTGTTGAATGGATCGCCGATATGTCCATGTGGACAACTGCAAATCGGATTATGTGCAACCACTTTACATAAAGCATTGTAACCGCAAGTGCCTATACATGGATCAATGCATTTCTGTGATCTGCATGCTTTGTTCAAAGTACATTCCGAGTTTACAATACACTCAGGTCGGCAATTTGGTGGAGCACCGATAAAGCCAACTGAGCAAGAGCAAACTGGTCGATCATGATCAACGCGACAAATACTGTACGGGCCACATGGCGATGGAATGCAAGGATTTCTGCGAGGTTCTTCAACTACAACTATTTGCAAAATGTTTAAAAAAATTGTTCATGACTCTTTAAGTTTGAATTGCTCACTTAGTTCAACTTCGCGGCAATGAGTTAACGCGTCTCCGGTAAATCCAAGTAGGCAAGAACAGATCGGATTATGGTTTATGACATGGCATTGGGCATTAATGCCGCAACTGCCTGGACATGGGTCCCTACATTTCTTAGCTAAACATGCTCGATTTGATGGGCAATCATTGTTCATTAAGCATTCAGGCCGGCAGCCAACATAAGGATCCCCAAAATAGTCTTGCAAACATATACAAGAACCAGCACCATTATGCTCTTTGCATATAGAGTTTGGCCCACATGGTGATGGATTGCATGGATCAGTAGGTACATCTAATTGAACTATGTATAGAATGAAATATACAGATAGAACGAAACCCATAATGAAAAACAAGAAATTGAAGATGATGAAAACATATATAAATCTTACCTGGTAGCAGATTGCAACCAACAAAGGGATCTCCTTCATATCCTGATAGGCAAGAGCAAAGTGGTCGATGATTCTGGACGGTACACTGAGCATTAAAACCACACGAACCGGCACAAGGATCTTTACACTTGTTATTAACACACGCGAGATGTGATGGACAGTCTTGATTAATTGCACATTCCGGACGGCAGTTTGGCGGCGCGCCAAACATTCCAAGCAAACACGAACAAACTGGACGTGCATCTATTACACGACAATCGGCATTTGGTCCACAAGGTGATGGAACGCATGGACTTACTGGCGTTGGTGGATGGATTTCTGCAAAAAATCATTTAAATTGTTTATGTTTCTAACTTGTTGTTGAAAACGCAGTTATTGTTACCTTCTTTAATACATTGGACAAATGGATCGCCAATATGATGTGCTGCGCAACTACATATTGGATTATGATTGACGATTTGGCAACGAGCATTAAGCCCGCATGTGCCTGGGCACGGATCTTTACACTTTTGGTGGATACAAGCTTTGTTGAGATTACATTCAGAGCTAACAAGACACTCAGGCCTGCAACTAGGTGGTGTGCCGATATAATTTGTCTGGCAGGAACACACAGCGTGCCCTTTATTAATCCTACAGATGCTATTAGGTCCGCAAGGAGTTGGTTCACATGGATTGGTTGGTGGCCTGACCTGTTCTTGCCGGCATGAAGTGAATGGGTCGCCAATAAGTCCTCGCGCACATGAGCAAACCGGAACATGATTAACTACACTACACTCGGCATTAATGCCGCACAATCCTTGACACGGATCTCTACAATGTTGAGCAAGACAAGCTAAATGACTAGGACAATCCGGATTTATGGTACACTCGGGTCTACATCCGCCAGCGTATGGATTGCCAATATATGGTGGAATACATGTGCAACGAGCGGCGCCATCATGAACTGCACACTGCGAGTTATCACCACAAGGTGATGGATAACAAGGATCGTGTGGTTCCTGAATAACAATATGTGAGCACCCAATGAAGGCATCACCCTCGTATCCTGGTAAACAAGTACAGCTAGGTGTGTGGTTGATGACAGAACATTTTGCATGTTGACCACAATTGCCATTGCATGGATTGATGCATTTTTCCCTGATGCATGCTTTATCCTGAGGACATTCTTGATTGATAGAGCATTCTGGTCGACAGTATGGTGGACTTCCGATATAATTAGCAACACATGAACATACTGGGCGACCCTCTTTTACTTGACAAATAGAGTTTGGTCCACATGGTGATGGAACACAAGGATTTCCAGGCGTTTTTGGTTCTTCACTCACAATTGGTGTGTAGCAACTTGAAAATGGATCCCCATGTTGTCCAGCTGGGCATGTACAAATTGGGTTGTGATTAATTACGGCACATCTTGCATTTAAGCCGCAGGTTCCTGGACATGGGTCAACACATTTCTGATTCATGCAAGCCTTATTCTGTGGACATTCTGAGCTGACAACACATTCCGGTTTACATGCTGGTGGAGTTCCTCGATAAGTTGGTAAACATGAACATGTGGCAAATCCTTGCGGTGAAACCAAGCATCTGCTGAACGGTCCACATGGTGATGGATCGCATGGGTTTCGGGGTAAACTTGCAATTGGTGGTGGTGGTAGTTTGAATGGGAAACACGATACAAACGGATCACCAGTGTTATCGGCTGGGCAGAAGCAAATCGGGATGTGATTGATGCATTCGCATTGGGCACTTAAACCACAAGCGCCAGCACATGGATCAACACATTTGTTGTTAATACAAGCTTTCGTCATTCCACAATCCGAGTTGATAACACATTCAGGGCGACAAGCAATCCATGGGTTACCAAAGAATCCTGGCTTACAGTTGCATACCAAGGCATTGCTTGCATGTTTGCAAAAAGCGTTTGATCCACATTGTACATTTTCGCATGTATCTTGCCTTTCTTCATGTTGTGGAACTGAGCAATGTTCGAAGGGGTTACCATAGAGTCCTGTTGGACAACTACAAACTGGTGTGTGAGCCACTACTATACAAAGTGCACCAACACCACAAGAACCAATACAAGGATTTGCACAGACTTCACCAAGGCAGGCACGGTCGAATGGACAATCTGCGTTTGTTAGACATTCAGGTCTACATTGTGGATGATAAACTGCGTTTGGGCCTAGGCAAGGATCACAAATGGCAACATGTCCTCCATAATTATCACAAGCAAAATTATGTTCGCATGGAGATGGATTGCACGGTTTTGAAACGTTGGAAATTGGATAAATGATGGTAGCTGTAAAGAAAGACAACATAAAACAATTGCTTGCACATATTAGCAAGCAAACACTTACGTCTTGGAATACATTGAATAAAAGCATCTCCTGTAAATCCTTCCGGACAAAGACATGTAGCTGTGTGATATTCAACTTGGCAATAAGCATTTACACCACAAATGGCACCAATTTTACATGGATTGACACAATGGCGATTCAAACAAGATTTGTCCACCGGGCAATCTGAGTTAAGTGTGCATTCTGGTTTGCATCCAATTTGTGGATCCCCTAAGAAATCAGGCAGACAGGAACAAACTGCGCGCCCCTTAATTACTTGGCAGATGGTATTAAGGCCACATGGATTGGGCATACATGGATTATTAACTGGCATTGGCACTGGTAAAGCATAACATCTGATGATTGGGTTTCCGGTCAATCCATGGTTGCAGGTACAGACTGGATGATGTCCTTCGACGCGACAATTAGCATTGACACCACAGGAACCAGGACAAGCATCTCTGCATCTATGACCAATGCAGGCATGACTGGCAGAACAATCAGCATCAACTAAACATTCGAAACCATGGCACCCTTGAGGACCAGTTGGATCTCCTCCCATACCATCTGGGCATTGACAAAGTGGTTGGTTGTTATCACTCAATAAACAAATAGCTCCATGACTGCAGGGATTTGGTATGCATGGATTGGTCGGTTGCAATAGACACCCTACATAGGCGTCACCAATAAAGCCTGCTTTGCAGTAACATTGTTCTTCGTTGTTGGAAACATAACAATCTGCGTTGAGGCCACATGGTCCCGGTTGGCATAAAGCTGGTGCCTGTACTGGTTCAGCACAACTCCTGTAAGGATTTCCTATGAGGCCATATGCACAGAAACAAACTGGTGCTCGGTGTGGATCGCACTCTGCTCCGTGACCACATGGGTTTGGTTCACAAGGGTTACGCTGCTCGACACAGCCCCGAATTGTATTAGGGCTTTCGAGATATCCATGCAGGCATGTACATTTGGCAAAACCGTTTGATAGAATGGTACACTGAGTGTTAGGTCCGCAAGGTGATGGATTGCATGGATTATCTGGTAAGGCGCAAGGCACAGTTGGCGGGGTACCATCATATTCTGGCAGACAGAAACATATAGCTTGTCCGCCCACATGCCGACAACCAGAATTCGGTCCACATGGGTTTGGTGTACATTCATCGCCTTCCGGGACTAACAAACATAATTAAAATAATGCAAGAATATAAGAACCACACACTTACTGCAATTTTTAAATGGATTTCCTGTAAGTCCTTTTGGGCAGAAGCAAATTGGATTGCCATTGTCCAACTCACAGAAAGCATTCAAACCGCATGGATTAGGATCGCATGGATTGGTTGGTGGCGAGCAAGCTGATAGTGGATTGCCTGCATATCCATCAGGACACTTGCATATTGCGTTATGATTGATAACATCACAAATTGCATTAGATCCACATTTGCATGGTGAAGCACATTGGGCATTGATACAGGCTAAATTCGTTGGGCATTCATTGTCACTTCGACATCCTTGGACTAAACTACAAAACACATAGGGATTGCCGACATGACCCGGCAAACATTGGCAGTCGATTCCATGATTTTTAGGTATACAATCAGCATTTTCACCACAGGAATCTTCAAAGCATGGATTTATACATAGCCTATTCAATCTATCGCAGAGTTTATTTGGTGGGCAGTCTTCGTTGTATTGGCAAATAGGTTTGTAATCGATCACTGTAATTGAAATAATTGCATTGTATTCGAATTGCTTCATGTTTAAAATTAATGTGGTACCTAGAGTACACCCAACATAGCCGTTTCCTTGATAGCCCTCGGCGCAACTACAATCGGATCCATGGTTTGTATTGATACAAACCGCATTTTGTGCGCACGGATCGTGCACATCGCACGGTCTCTTGCAGGCACCATTAAAGCAAGCCTCGGTAATAGGGCAGTGGTCGTTTGAAGTACAATCAACTAATAGTAAAGGACGTGCAAGAAAGATAGTGTAAGATAGTGTTTTTATACAGAAAACAGCTAGTTTATACACATAGTACAAGTTTGAACTAAATCTCAACTACTTTTATGTATGTACATATTTTACAAAGAAATAGTTGTGATTTATGCTGAGTTTATACAAATAGATCTGGGCACACAATCATCTTGAAATTGATTAATTTACTTTTAGCCCGAAGTAGATTGAACAATTCCGGTTAAATTTGTTACATGATACATTTTAGTTGCATGATGGTGTGCCCTACTGCGAAACGTATCCTTACTTGGTCTCGACTTGAAGCATTTTATTGCCGGATTTCCTTCGTAACCCATAGGACATGTACAAATCGGTCTGTGCATTTTAGCCTGGCATTTGGCTGACTTTGCACAAACGTCTGCGAATTCGCAAGGGTCTTGGCAGATTGACATGTAACATGCCTCTATTTCAAGACAATCGTTATCTGATTCGCACGGTTTGGGTGCCTTTGGATGACCGGGTTCTATATTAGATTCGTTAAATACATAATTAGTTCCATTATTGTTGATCGGTGAATGAACACCAGTTAGATGTTCTAATAACATTTTTCTGAACTGAACTGGGACGACTATCTACAGCATGCTGAAATTATTTCTAACTATGTACACTATTTAGATGTTGTTATAAATTAGGTCCAAATAGTTAATTACATTAAATAATTCTCTTTTAAAGTTAAACTATTAAACCTTATACCTTGCAAACAATCCCTTGTAGGATCGCCTGAGTATCCCGGAGGGCACATACAAATAGCCGCATGATTAATTACTGTACAAAATGCGTTTGGTGCGCATCGGCCTCCAATGGAGCACGTGTTAACGCACTGATTATTCAGGCATGTCTCGAGCGGAGTACAATCATCGACATTGACGCATTTTTTAGTGTTGTTAACGGTTAAATCGGTAAAGTTTTTAATTGGGATTATATCAGTGATCAGTGGATTTATAGTCGGAGTGTTAGTTTCTGTAATGACTGGAAAAAGTGTATTTGTTTCTGGTGTTGTTGTATGTGTGGAGGCAGTTGTCGTTTGTGGAATTGAGTGTGTTCTCCCAGAAAGAGTAGTTGATTCAGTTACTAGCGCTGGAGCAGTAGCAGTTGCATTTTCGCGAACAGATGTAAATGTACTAACTTCTAGAGTCTCAGTGAAAGGTTCGGAACTTTCGGTTGTAGATAATTCTGGACTTTTAGTTAAACTAATTATACTTTCTACCCCAGTAGTTATTTCTGCAGTAGGGAATGCAGTAGGCCTAAAAGTGGTAGTTGCTGTTGCCATCTTTCTAGTTATAGGTTCAGGTGTTAGAACAATTACTGGGACTGTATATCCAGTAAAAATATCCGGATAAGAACTTCTTTTGGATGTTGCTTCAGTAATTGTTGGTTTACTTGTCGGGATACTAGTAGTCTCAGTACTAACTGGCTGAGTAGTATGAACAGCTACTCCTGTTACTATTTGGATGGTCGACGGATTTATTATACTTTCGGTAGTTGATAAAATTAAAGCTTTTTCTGTAGTTGTAAAAGTGCTTTCTTCAAAAACAGTTTCAGTTGTTGCATCCGGATTTTCTGGAGTAGTTTGATTATGTGGGGTTATAGTCTCAGCATATACATACTTAGGAGTAGATGTTGGTTCTGAAGATGAAGAAGCGTTACCAAGAACATGACTAATAGTGGCTTCAATATAAGGTTTGGTAGTTCTTTCTATTTTAATTGTCGGAGTAGTAGTTGTAGTTGTTTCTGATTTAGGAGTGTGTTCAGTTGTATTTGCAACAACATATACTATAGAATCATTAATAGTAGTTTGAGAATGTTCAGTAGTTCCAATTACGTGGTCAATCGTAGTGAAAACAAATGGTTTGGTAGTTAGTTCAACTCTAGTTGATTCGGTTGTTTCAAAGGAAAATGAAGAAGAAGAGGTAGAGGTACCACTGACGTGCTTTATAGTGTGTTCAATTATTGGTTTTGTAGTTGTTTCTACTATTCTGGAAGTGGTAGAAGTGATAGTAGTAGTATCAGGTCTGCCTAATTCTGTAACTGATGGTGTTTCAGACAGAGTAATATCATTAACTGTTGTTGTTGGCAATTTTTTTGTTGTACTTATTGACTCCGTAGACTCAGTACCAACTGTGTAATATTTCTTAGTGACTGCCGGAATTTTAGAAACAGTAACATCTTCAAAGGTTGTTGATGAAGTAGTAAGAGAAGAACTACCTAATTCATCAAAGGGAATTGTGTTTGAATATAACAATGTTCCAGTTGTTTCTTCAACTGGGGTTGTTAACAATTTCGCTGTACTTGTTGACTCCGTAAGCTCAGTTCCAACAGTGTAATATTTCTTAGTGACTGAAGGTATTTCAGATATTGTGATGTCTTCAGTGATTGATGGACTAGTTGCAGAAGAAGTAGGTATTTCAAATGAAGGTAATGTAAGAGGGTATAACAATGTTTCAGTTGTTCCCTCAACTGGAGATGTTGACCGTTTCGTTGTACTTAAAAACTCTGTTGATTCAGGAACAGTAACATATTCAGTTATTGTTGATTGACTTGGAACAGAAGAAGTCTCATAGTAAGTAGAGGGAATTGTAAGAGGGTATAGCTTTCCTTCAGTTGTTCCTTCAAATGTAGTCGTGGACAATTTTGTTACCGTACTTAAGGAATCAGTTGATTCCGTACCGAGGGTGTAAATTTTTTTAGTGACTGAAGGTATTTCATAAACAGTTACATCTTCAGTGGTTGTTGATGGAGTAGTTTTAGAAGAAGTACCTAATTCAACGGATGGAATTGTATTTGAAAATAACAAAATTTCAGTAGTTGTTTCAAGTATTGGTTTTGATGGCTTAGTGTTTACAGGCCCAGAAGTGTATAAAGTGCCAGGAACAATTGGTTTCCTTGTAGTTATTTTAGGTCCAGAAGTAAAGGGAGCTAATGTTGAAAGAAGGGTACTGCTTGTACTTTCCGTTATGGTTAACAAATCATTGACTGAAACTGTACTTGATGGTTCTGTACTCAAACGTGTAGTAGCAAAGGATGTAGGAGTTGTTTCCTGGTCAATTAATAGATCATTAATTGACGAACCAGGGTTTGTAGTAGCACTCAAATCAGGCGTTGTAGTTGTAGTTTCAGGTAATAGATCATTAATAAGTGTAGGTTGCGTAGTACGCATTGTAAGGTGTTCTTGTGTAATCTCTGTTTGTTGTGTAGTAACATAGGAAGATGTGAACAAATTTAATGGAGGATTAGTGGTAGTAGTTTCATTAATTAGGGAATTGGTTTGTGTCTCTAAAGCGGCAGGTGTCGTCGTTCCATTATCTGTTATTTCAAAAATAGTTACACGACTATGAGTAAATTATGTACTATGTTATTATATTAAAGCTCGTATACATTTCCAAGCTGATGTAAAGCTCTGAAATTAACATTCCACCACCAAGAAAAACAACCAAAGTAACCACTATCACTAGAAATAAAATGATGCCAACCAAGTCTATAAAGAACTATTTGTACACGTCCCAAAAGTAATACATTCTCTGTATTTTTCATATAAGATGGCAGTCTCTTGTGCCTTCGCGAAAGGATAGCAAAGAGTATGTATACATAAAATAAATAAATATAAAAATAATTAAAGTGTTGCTATTTTGATATACATTGCGATAAAAGGAAAGATTAATATACAAATGTACAGTTAATTCGATCTGAAACAGTAAACACACACGCATTATGAAAATGGTGGGTTCAACGATAAATGTTGATTTCCAGAAGGTACTTTACCATTGCTACCAAATGTCGTGATCCGCTTCCAACGATTTTTTGATGAACATGTTAAATGTTTTAATTCATAATTAGGCGATGTATGAATTTGATGTTTAGGGAATATTAGGATAAAATGAGATTATACAAAACAGCAACACATATTTGATATAATTTCCCGGCTTTTCCAATTGTTTAAAAAACGTACCTTTGATGCAGGCACCAGTTGTTGGATCACAAGGAACTCCTGGGGGGCAGTGTTCACAACCCGTCGATATGACAGGTTCTTCATCTATACGAGAAACATTATTAGAACATTTTTTTTACAAAGTTTTAAAGCAAGCTTACGTTGAACGCAATTGCAACCATCGCAAATTAAGCCAAAAGCTCCGCAATCTTCGTGTCTTTGACACTGGCAAACTGAAAGACCAAGCACCTCATCCTCAAGCAAATATTCCAGGCAAATTGTAACTTTATTGCGCTTACCTTTAATACACACAGGTTGATGATTTTGAACTTGGCAGTCTTGATGTAAAGCACATGGGTTTGAGGCAACGCATGGGTTTTGGCATTTTGCGTTGATGCAAGCCTCTTCAATTTGGCATTGTTCATGCGAATGACAGGCAATTTCTAATGAGAAATTAAAAACATATTGAAAAGACATGTACAAACTTTTGTTAATTTTGCACTTTTATTTTGAATCAAATAAAAACAAATACGTACAAGAACAAGCAAAGCTGAAAATTTAAATAAATTTTTGGAACAATAAAAATAACAGTAATTATACAGAACCACCACCCACAAACCCCATCCCCAAAATTCAACCCACTTCAACCAACCACCAATAGGTTTATATACAATATCAAAAGTATAAGACAAGAATGGCAGGTTCCTGTTTGTGGACCTTGCGATAACCCAAAGACGGTCATCTAATATTTGTAGAAATGCTTTAGCGTAGTCTTCATTCGTTGCATCTTCATAAAGTCCATATTTACCTGGGAATACTTTACAACCACCAGGAATTTTTGCACGTTCTAACGGTATCGGACACAGGCAAATCATATCATGGGCAATAACATTGCACCGAATGCCTTTTGGACATGGTTGGTAATGATCGCAAGGGTTCACACAAAGGTTGTTAATACAAGTTGTTTGATTGGGACACTGATTGCTGCTAGTACAAAGGACAAGGTCTTCAATAGGAGGAATGGATGTTTTTAATTCTGGGCTAATAGTAGTTACAGGAATTACGGTAGTCTCATGGATAGAAGATTTTGGGAAGCATTCGATGGATGCATTGCCCTCATAACCGACCGGGCATCGGCAAGCCACTGTGTGTTTTAGTGGCTGACATATTGCTGCTTTGCCACAAGTTGTTAAACAAAGATCTGCACAAACACTTTTAACGCATGTCTGCGAATCAGCACAATTTGCATCCGTTGTGCAAATTATTCCACTCGTATTATCAGCTGTGGAGTAAAGTAGAATAAATTCAAAATATATACAAAGAATGTGAAAACACTTAAACGTAGATATGTACAAAACTATTAGCAACTAATTGATTGAATAAGTGTAAGATACTTGGGAAGATATACTCTTAGTGCAAGAGAATGAAATGATAAGAAATATTTGCAAGGTGCAAGCAATAAGTAAATTGCCTGCGTCACTGATGACCATTGATTGTTTAGTAGTTTACCTTTGAGGCATCCGAATTTAGAATCGGACACAAATCCTTGAGGGCAAAATTTGCAGATCGGTTTGTGATCTTCAACATAGCAAGGAGTGTCAGCCGGACAGCTAGCGGTGGCACAAGGATCTTCGCATTTAAAAGCTCTACATGCTTGCGTAGGCGCGCACCCGGTGTCTCTTAGACATATGGATAGCGATGGGTTGCAGTCTTTCATACAAATGCAAATGGGTTGATGATTAAGCACCTCACACGCTTTATCGGGAGGACATGGTGATGCTTTCGCGCAGGGGCTCTGACACCGGCCGTCAATGCACGCTGTGTTGGACGTGCATTGACTGTTTTGGGTACATTCTAAATTGTCCGGCGCACACGCCAGTTCACCGTGATCGTTGACGACGAAACCGTTTTTGCAAACGCACGTCGGTCGGTGATTGTGCACCTCGCACTTCTTATTCACCTGGCATTTAAACGAGGGATTCTTGCACGGATTGTAACATTCACCCGCTTGCACATTGCACGCCAACGTATTGGGGCAATCCGAATCAGACGTGCACTTCACATCAACCGCAGGTCTCGTCTGCGTGCTCTGACACTTCGGATCTGGATGGCAAGCAGTGTTTGCCATGCCGACGTGACATTGGGGACAGGAGCATCTTGGTCTGTGCAGCACCGTTTTGCATATGGCATTCAGGCCACAAGCACCTCTCAGACTGCACGGATCAATGCATTGCGAATTGATGCAAGCCTTCTCGTTTGGACATTCTAGGTCACTCTTACATTCCATGTCTATATGGGGTATACACATCAGGGGACATGAGCAAGAGAATAGAGAAGCATTCGTGTAAGAACCGTGAAAGGAAATTATCTCACAATATAATACAAACAATAACAATCAACTTTTCATCACATGCGATTGCTAGTGACAATAAGACCATAATAGAAAAGAAATAAAATAATAAAAGAACAATACCATCAATTCAAAAAACCGAACAAAGCGGCAGTATATACAAGCATATACAATAATAAAACGCAGCCCACAAAGAGGGGACTAATTACACACAATGTGAGAATGCTCCTTTCACAGTTCCCAATCTGACTTTTGCCCAATTTGCAACATTGACACGTGCAGGTACCCCAATAAATCACTAAAGACCTGCAGGTGCCAGTGCTTTCTTGTATTGTGACTACTATAACTAACTGTATATGAAAAATGAGTTTTAAAATATGTGGATGCGTGAGGAAAATGTTCAGAGTGGCAGATTGGAACTTTGAAGTGTACATTCCACATATTCAAACATTTGGCGTCATATTGTGAAAATATAACACCAGCAAAATGAATGCGAGTGTGGTGTGTGTGCTACGTAATGAACTATTTACAGTAATTACAAAAAATGGGATGGTTTCACACGTGCAAAAAAACCTACATTGAAAACTTCGTGCAAAAGATTTTGTACAAAAATAAATTGACGTTTGTGTTCCATTGTCTTTGTGTTAGTTGTATAAACTTAAAGTGCACTTACCACGTCTACAGTCGACTTCAGGGCGGCCCGAAAATCCAGGAAGACATCTACATACGAAGAATGCCTTCTCTCTTATACATTCCGCGTTATTACCACAACCCTCAGTTCTACAATCAACTACACCCCTTTCAGCAGTACCTGGTAGACACAAATTATACAAAATGTTACTATGAAAATTACATGGTTGTAGATCGGGCTTACATTCGATGGTAGGATCACCTGACGGATATTCACCAGGACAGAAGCATTGGGCTGTTTTACCATTAACAATACGACATTGGGCGTTACTACCACATCGTTTTTTATTGCAAAGACTGACCAGGTGTCCTTCACAAACGCATCCTCTGTTCGGGTCTCCAATGCACCCTGTTGCGCAAGTGCATTCGTACCCACCCACAACATCTCTACACTTGGTATTTTCCCCGCATGGATTTTTAAGACATTCTTCATTTCCTCCTTGTTTGCATTCAACATTTGCATTGCCGAAATATCCAGGTGGACACGTGCATTGCGCTTTTCTATCAACGACCCGACACTGTGCATTTGGCCCACAAGCATTGCTTTCCAGGCAAGGATTTTTGCAAGCCTTGTCGAAACTGCATCGTTTGTTACTTTCGCAATCATCATCTTTCTCGCATTCGTAAGGTGTGCAAGTTTTTGATGGCTCACCGTGGAACCCATCCGGGCAGAGACAAATTGTCCTGTGTTCAGACACTCGACATAATGCATTCCTACCACAAGGCTTAGATGCTTTGCATGGGTCTTGACACTTGCGTTCAATACAAGATTCAGCACTAGGACAATCTGAATTCGATTTGCATCCCGGAATACAAGCACCGTTCTCACACACTTGACCTTGAGCGCATGCATTCAAGGATGAGCACGTGGAGCGACATTTGTTACGATAGCACGCTTCACCGCACGCGCAGTCTTTTTCACTCAGGCATGGTTTAATACAGTAGCCAATTTCGTCACATTCACAAGTGTCATCACATCGTGTCGCTGGTTTCATGCATGATGTTAAAGGATTGCCTAAGAAGTTAGCTGGACAACTGCATTGAGGTACATGGTTCTTGACACTGCACGTGGCACAAGTACCGCATGTTAAAGCTCCAGATTGACAAGGATCTTGACATTTGTTATTGATGCATGCCTGGTTTTGTATGCATACTGAGTCGCTTCGGCAGCCAATTTCACAGATGCGATGCTCGCAGATTTGATTGTTACCACATTTACTATCAGAATTGCAAATTGCTTTGCATGTGCCTTTGACGCATCTTTCGTCAGCGAGACAGTTCTTATCGTTGCGACACATTTGTTCGCAATAACCACCATAACAGGATTGACCACTTAGGCATTCCGAATCGTACAAACATGATTTTGAAGGGTACCGACAGGATTCGAAAGGATTACCAATTAATGGTGACATACATTGGCAAACTTTCTCGTGGTTGTAAAGCGTACATTTTGCATTGGTTCCGCAAGCTGTTGGCGAGTCGCAAGGATCTATACATTTTGAGTTAAAGCAAGCCAAGTCACTAGGACATCCTGAATCGCTTCTACAGCCGGTTAAACAAACAAGGCTTTCGCAGATTTCTCCAAATTCACAATCATCGTCTCGTCTGCATAATGGCTTGCAGACACCAGTGGATACTTCACATCGTTCGTTACTCAAACATCCTTCATCACTTGAACAAACAGTACGGCAGGACTCTTCCAAACAAATGTTTCCGGCTGGACATTGTTTGCTTTCAGTACAGGGTGATGCTGGGGCTCGTACACAAGCCACCTTTGCTGATGGATTTGGTACAAAGCCTTTGGAACATGAACATGATGCCCGATGGTTACTTGCAGAACAGAGTGCGTTTGGACCACATGGATTTTCAGCGCATGGTTCAATACACATATTATCTCTGCATGACTCGCTGGAACTACAATCATCATCAGTGTGACAACCAAAGTTGCATACGTTGTTCAAACAAATATGGCCCAGGAAGCAATCGTTGTCAAAGCGGCATGTTAATATGCAACTACCTTTAAGACATTTCTCATTGAACGCGCAATCATTGTCTATTTTGCATTCCGGCACGCAGGTACGATTAGTGCATATAAAGTGTTCCTGGCAGTCGTGAATTGAAAGACATGAAGTTGGTAATCGTATGCATTCAACATTAGAATTTCCAGTAAAACCGACAGGACACTGACATTCTTTTTCATGCGCATCCATTCTGCATTTCGCATTCATACCGCATGCGTTCCTCAATTCGCACGGGTTTAGACATTGTCCTTGCATGCACTGTTCATTCAAACTGCACTCATCATCAGATTGACAGCTAGGTCTGCAAGTTTCGCCATAACAGTATGTGTTACTAGGGCAATCGGCTGTGGTGTGACAAGAGATAACTTTAGGTCTACAACCAATGTTTGCATCTGCAGGATTTCCTTGATATCCTGTACGGCACGTGCAGTGACCCACATGATCTACCGGTACGCATTCTGCATTGGGTCCACAAACTGTACTCAAACAAACATCACGGCATTTGTGGACACCATTGGCGCGATCACAGGAAGCTGCCGAAGGACAATCGTTGTCAACATTGCATTCGACAGGCGCACGACATCCTTCATTGTAAGGATCCCCAATTTTGCCTTCGGGGCACACACATTTAAAGGACCCGCGGGAGTTTTGACAGTTTGCATCGGGACCACAAGGAAAGTCAGCACAGAAATCAATCAAAGTGCAACCTGCATTTGGATCACCAGTAAATCCGGGCTGGCAATAACAAACTTGTCTGTGATTTTCAGCGGAACATAGTGCATTCTTCCCGCAAGGATTATTAACCAGACAAGCAATTTTGCACATGTTCTCATCGCATAGTTTATCGTTCGAACACTGGGAACTACTTTCGCATTCAACTTGTATGCAACCGTGGCGTTCGTCATTTGGATTTCCCCGGTAACCTTTCTTGCATGAGCAAACAGCTTTGTGATTCTTGGACGTGCACTCGGCGTTCCTTCCGCAAATGGCGCCCTCGCAAGCATCGAAACACTCATTTTGTCCTAAACTATTTCGCACACAGCGCTCATTAAAGCCGCAATCTTTGTGAATCTGGCATTTGAATTCCTGCGTGCAAACGTTGTTTTGACAGAATTGAAAATCAGGACATGAGGAATTCGATTTACATGTCGCTTCACAAGTGCCTTGAATACATATTTGATCGCCGATGCATTCCCGGTTTGATGTACACATTGCTGCAACAAAAAAATATATGGTAGAGAAATTATCTGAGGATGAAAAAGTTAGGACGTACAGCTACAAATGCCGTTGCTACATTTTGTCCCTGATGGGCATTGATTATCCGCTGCGCAGTATTGGACCAGCACGCAGCCGAGCTGTGGATCGCCTGTGTAACCTGGCTGACACGTGCAAATGCCGTTGTGATTTGCGGTTACGCAATCGGCTTTCTGCCCGCAGGCATTCGGCAAACTGCACGCGTTCACGCAATGGTAATTAATACAAGCGTCATCTTGTCCGCAGTCATTGTTGTCCGTGCATTCGATATGGACACATTCAACGAGGGCTTCGCCGCGTGTATGTGCCGGACATTTGCATGTAGCCTGATGCCCGACGGGCACGCATTCGGCATTCTTACCGCAAACATTCGCATTCTCGCATGGATTCTTGCAACGATTATCTATGCATACCGCGGACGACGGGCAATCAGTGTCGGTGAAACAATCGCCCGGTTTGCGACAACCAGTAGTGAGCGCATCACCGACCAAGCCCTCGGCACACGTGCAAGTATATGCACCTTGCGTATTCTGACAGCTGTGAATTTAGATAGCAATATTAGGACGAGTGTTATTAATTATACATTTTAATGCAGTCTAACTTACATTGCCGAAGCGTGGCAAGGATTTATCGTCACACATTCATCAATATCCACACAGTGGTCATCAATCAATTGATAACCTGCATGGCAAATACACATGGCTCGATGGTTCTGAGTTGTACAAGTACCTTTTCCACAGTCAACCTTATCACAAGGACCTACAATAATAGCTAATTAGATGTCTGGAAACAATTTACAACAAGACAATTTACTTGAACATTTATTAGTTTCACTGTCGCAGAATTTTTCATTATTGCAATCAATATCAGCCAAGCATTCAACTTTGAAGCACCCTAGTTTACGATCGAAAGCATCGCCTAGATAGCCACTTGGGCAATCGCATGTGGCCACGTGGTTGATAATATTACAAGTCGCTTCCGGTCCGCATCTCGTCCCTAGGCAAGGATCTTCGCATTTGTCATTTTGACAAGCTAAATTTTCAGCGCACTCGCCGTCACGATCGCATTGATTAGGCTTACGGCATCCAGGATGAAAGAACGGATCACCGACAGTGCCGTCCGGACACGTGCATCGATAAGAGCCGGGTATGTTTGTGCAAGCGGCTGATTTGTGACAAGGCCGCTCTTCGCATTCGTCAATGTCGAGACATTCTTGTGGCCCTTGAATAAAGCCGGCGGTGCATTTGCATTTGTTCTTAGCACATACTTGTGTTTGTTTGCAATCGGAGTCTGTCGCACATCCTGGTTGGCACACGCCTTTCACGCATATCTCGCCTTGCAGGCAATTGGAATCGCCATAGCATACTTTAACGCAAACATTGTTGTAGCAGCGTTCGCCAACTGCACAGAAACTCGTGTCGCTACACGGCAAATTGCACATATTACCAATACACATGTGATTCGTAGGACATTGACTTGTCGCCGTGCATACAGTTGGCATTCTGATGCATCCTAAGTCAGGTGTTGGATTACCTTCAAAGCCGGCAGGACAATGACATATTGTTTCATGATCAACACACGTACATAACGCATTAGGCCCACAGACATTATCACTCATGCATGGATTCTGACACTTGTTGTTAATGCAAGCGTGGTCAGTGGGACAATCTTTGTTTCCTCTACAACCCATAATGCACATGCCGCTGCTACAAGCTTGATCAAGTGGGCACTGAGTATGCGAAGCGCATGGGATCATACACATCTTCTGTATGCATCTTTCACCCGATGTGCAATCATCGTTATTTCTGCAAACTGATTTGCAAATACCATTAAAGCAGATATCATTGCCACAATCTAAATCGGTAGAGCAACCTGTGGTCATTCGAGTGCAACCATCATGTGGTCCATTGGGAGATGGAATGAATTTAGCGGGGCAAGCACAATTAGGTTTTCTATTAACAACACTGCAAACTGAATTCGGCCCACAGTTGATGTGCTCGCAGGGATTAATACAACGGCCTGATTTGCACACTGATTGAATCGGGCAATCTGAATCGCCATTAGGGCAATCGCCTTCTGGTCTACAACCTGTGGTAAACGGATCTCCAATAAATTTTGGTGGACATTTACAGATATGTCCCGATGGGGAACCTTCGCAAATGGCTGATGGATGGCACGGATTAGGACTGCATGTGTCGAGTTGAATGCATTCAACTTCAGCGGTTGGATTCGGATGATACCCGGGCGGACATTGACAAACAGCTTTGTGATTTTCAGCTAAACACACCGAATTAATACCGCAGGAGTCCTCGTTGCATACATCATAGCAGGTGTGGGATAATCGGTTACATAACTGCGTGGGAGGACAATCAACGTTATAAACGCAAGGCACTGATTCGCAGCCGCTTATGAGATCGTTAGGATCGCCCGCGTAAGGGCCTGGTGGACATTGGCATTGCGCGACGTGGTTATTAACAATGCAGACGGCGTGTGGTCCGCAGGTAATGTATTCGCAAGCCGGGCGACATGTGAAGATCCCATTAACTTTCTTACATGTCTCCAACTCGGAACATTGCGCATCCGAAGCGCATTGATTTTGCAATATTGGTCGACATCCGTTGCGATCGTTCGGATTACCAGTGAAGCTATCGAGGCATTGACAACTGCCTTTGTGATCGGCAGCGATGCAGACAGCGTTTGTTGGGCATGTGAATTGCGAACAAACCGACACACACTTGAGGACACCTAAAGCATCCGATTTGCATGCGGCTGTTTGTCTACAGTCTGCATCAACACTACAATCGGGTACGGAAGGTTTTTCACATAGTGATGTAACGGGATTCCATAGATATTCCGATTTGCATACACAGTTCGGATGATTGGCGCTATCTAATTGGCAAACTTCGTGCAGCCCACAGGCGACCGATTTGCACGGGTTAATACACTTTTGAATACCGTTTCCGTCCAATCCGCATACGGTTCCTTGGCGGCAATCCCCATCACGTTCGCATTCCCGCATATTAACGCGTTCTTCCGGCTGGCAACCCATCGTCAAATCACCAGGATTACCAAAATAGCCCGAGGCGCAGATGCACGATGATCGATGATTAGCACCCACGCAGAGCGCATTCGGCCCGCATTGAATCTTACTGCATGCATCCACGCATTTTCTCAAACCTTTGCCCAATTGAAAACATATTTCCGAGTCTTTGCACTCAGCGTCGTTATTGCATTGACCTCGCAAATTGCAACCGTTTCTGTCTTTCGGATTTCCCACGTACCCAGGAGGGCATACACATTTACCAGCTACACAACCAGCACGCGGACCGCATTTTACGTTTTCACATAGATTTTTACACCGGCCGTTTTCACACGAAAATCCAGAAGGACACAGTATTTCATTGTTGCACGAACACGAATATGCATCTTGGCATACTCCGCCCCCTTGCACCCTGGAGCACATCACAAACGGATTCCCGGCATATCCTTCTTTACAACGACAGTCATAACTACCGGGTGTGTTGATACATGCGGCACTTTCCCCACAAGCGTTGTTACTACACTCGTCGAGATCGCGACAGCCGACATTCGGATTACCACCAAAGCCTGCCGGACACACGCATTCCACCGTGTTGTATAGTTCACGACATTCGGCAAAAGCACCGCACTGCGTTGTCCTGCATGTCTTCTTCTCAATCTTGCTGCATCCTTCATAGGGATTGCCAGTGGTACCAGAGTTGCAGACGCACTGATTGACGATGCCGTACTCACAATGGGCGTTCTTGGCGCAACCAGGAGAGCACGCAGGGGCGGAAATAGCTGCAGGACAAATGCAATTTGTTAGCTAACAATTTCATATCAAGCATTAGAATAATATTAACTTACGAGGCATGCAAATCAAATCCGGATTGCCGATGAAAAAGTCATCGCAGACGCATTTGTTTGTTGGTTTATCGCAATGGGCGCCAAGACCGCAGACAACTCCTTCGCAACGTTCCTTGCATCGGCCGCCAATACATATCTGAGGTTCCTGGCATGGATTCTTTGATGAACAAAGGTCAGTGGTGCATTGACCGCCCGCGAATGGATTACCAATAAATCCTTCTAAACATTTACACGTTGGTCCCACATTGGTGACAATACATTGTGCTGCTGTACCACAAACATAGCCGTCACATAACGAGACGCATTCTCCTCTTTTGTTCTCCTTATAACCAACCGAACATCTACACCAAGCAGCATGTTTGTCCGGCTCGCAATATGCATGTGGACCACATAACAATCCACCGCAAGGACTTATACAACTGCCATCAACACAAGCCAACGTGTTCGCACAGTCATCGTTAGCCGTGCATTCAGATTTGACTGTTCCAGGCGTATCTAGTATACAACCAGACTTATAAGGATCGCCAGCCATTCCCTTAGGACAAACACATTTGTAGCTGCCCTTTTCGTTCAAACAATGAGCACCGTAAGCGCACGGCGCGTCAGCGCATTCATCAATGTCGACGCATCCTTGAAGAGGATCACCTTTGAAGCCCACCTCACACATGCATCTCGGGGGATCGCTCGGTGTACACTTGGCGTTAATACCGCAGGGGAAACGTTCGCACGGATTCTTGCACTTGTTATCGTCGTCAGGATCGGAATAGAAAGGTGGCGGGCATATGCATTCACCTGGTTGGACACACTTTTCGTTTTGCGAACACTCGTTATCACTAATACAGCGTTTTTGAGCAGCCGCACAGAGTCCGTTGTAAGGATCGCCACCGTAACCAGGAGGACACTTGCACTCGAAACCGCCGTGAGTGTTTATACATTCGGCACCGTAACCGCAGACGCGTCCTTCTTTGCATTCGTTAACGTCCTGGCACATGCCATCGTTCATTGTACGGAAACCTTTAGGACAAGCACAATAACTAACACCACCGGTGATTGTGATGCATTCGGCTCCTGGTGGACATTTTTCTTTCTTCGAACAACCCGCAAGGACACAATTTCCATCAACAAGTTTATAAGGTGGTTGACACCGGCAATCTGGAGAGTTGCATTCTGCGCAAATATAAAAAAAACAATAAACATTTCTATTAAGGAAAAAATCCTAAGTTAATTACCGCCGCATTCTGAAAATGGATTTCCATTAAATCCGGGTGGACATTGACAGTCGTAACTTCCCGGCAAATTTTTACAGACCGCATTAAGCCCACATGGAGGTTTATCTCGCAGTTCTGTGCATTCATTGATGTCTCTACATTTTCCTGTTTCATGATCTCTCACAAATCCTTGTACGCATATACAGACATTCTCTCCATTAAAGTCATCAGCAATGCATTGTTCGCCCGGTGGACAAGGCTTTGAGGCAGAACAACTGAATGGAAAGTCAGCTTTAGTACAACCTGATCGGTATGCATCTCCAGTTGTTCCTCCAGGACACTCGCAGGTAAATGTACCAGGTTGGTTCTTGCATATTGCGCCTGAAGGACACGGATTGCCAGCACACTCATCAATGTCAACACAACCAGAGTGAGAACCGGTGTAGCCAGCCGTGCAAATGCACTTAGCTTCTTGATTTATTAACATACATTGCTCATTCGGACCGCAGAACACCGACTCGCAAGGATCTATCAATAATTTAATTTTGAAAAAGCTCTAGGTAACTTTAAAGGGTAAACTTACGTCTGCAATCATTCCCAATATTTGGTTCAGGACACAAGCATCGCTTTTCAGGATCACAAATTGCATTACCAGGACAATCGTCGTCTTTTTTACAAGTTACAATTTCATTACACCGTGTAAACGGATCCGGGTCTGGAACAGTCCCTGCAGGGCACTCGCAGGTATGTGCACCAGCAGTATTTCTACAAATGGCACCCAAGCCGCATGTTCCCGTTTTACTACATTCATCAATATCGGTACATTTCTGTGCAGGATTGCCGGAAAATCCAGGCGGACAAAAACAACTAAACCCGCCTGGTGCGTTAGTACACAATGCATTCAAACCACATCGACCATTAGGACCGTTAACTTTATCGCATTCATCAATATCAATGCACCCGGCTGAAATGTCACGCGGATTAAATGTCCATCCATCTTCGCATATGCAATAAGCTTCCTGTCCATCTGGTTTGCAGTATGCGTGATCGCCGCATTTGACATCTTCGCAAGGCGCTTTGCATTGCACACGTGGCGGTGCGCCAACATAACCATTTTCGCATTCACAATGAAAACTGCCGACAGTATTAGTACATGCGGCATTCGCGCCGCATGGCTCCGCAGCGCATTCATCGACATCGATGCAGTTTGCTCCTTTGGGTACAAAGCCCTTTTGACAAAAGCATTGCGAGTCGACGCATTCCGCATTGTTGGTGCAATCAAAATTCGATTTGCAAAGAATGTTTACGTCGACCTGTAGCAACAATAACTATGAGTACCTCATCGCATTAGCGTTAATAATAGTTTTATTACTTGTTCGCAAGCAACTTTCGGCGAGGGACTCGCGCGATATCCTTGCGGACATAGGCAATTATAGCCGGGCGATGCGTTCTCACACACCGCACGCGTTCCACACGGTCGTTCCATTGTGCTACACTCATCAATATCAACGCAACCCTTAATCGGATCGCCGGTATAATCCTCTTTGCACACACAAGCAAAACTGCCTACAGTATCCTTACAGATTGCGTTCTTGCCGCACGGATTTCGCTCGCATTCATTTATATCTGAGGATAATGCTCATATAATACTCATAGTTTATCAAACATCCTACACCTAGGAAGATTAAGAGGAAGGCTGCAAATGAGAGACAAACAAAAGACAAACAAAAAGATCAAACGAGTAGAAATAAAAGTTGCATTCCTTTAGGGTAGCTGATATATGAAAATGCTGAAATACGTAGAAAAATAAACAAAATACAAGACATTGAGTTTTATAAATAAGGGTAAAAGGTTAACTTTAAAACGAAATGTTTAGTAAATAAATAGTGAATTTTTGTAAGCGAAAAAGCTGAAGAGCGTGCAATTGGATTAATTGAATTAATTTTATGACTAACTTTCACAATACAAATGTCCTTGTCCGGTAAAGCCGTGCGGACATAGACATTTGTACGATCCGGGCACGTTAATACATTTAGCGTTAATCCCACAAGCACCGGATCGTCCGCACTCGTTGAGATCCAGACATTCTTCACGCGCGGATCCCGTGAAGCCGGCAGGGCACAAGCAACTGTAGCTCCCATTAGTGTTGACGCATTGAGCACTTAGTGCGCACGGACTCGACTCACACTCGTTAATATCTAACATGACAGCGTTAGCGAGCGGTTAACATCACACACTTACACTATTTAAATATGTACAAATTAGCAGCAAATCAGAATAGGGGATACCTGTGCAGGAAGTGGCAGGATCGCCGACGAATCCTGGCGGACAAGCGCATCGGAAACTGCCATCCATGTTGGTACAAAGTGCATCGCGCCCACAAGGAGCCCGCGCACATTCATCGGAATCGAAACATCCACTCGTATAGGCATCGCCTTCGTATCCTGGCGGGCAGGTGCAGGATTTGCCTCCGGGCAGGTTCGTACATAATGCGTTTCGCCCGCATGCGTTCGACGCATCGCATTCGTTGAAATCAACACACTGAATAAGTTGACACAAATAAATAATTAATGCTATGATTGGCGTTGATTAATGTTACCCCGTCGTATGGATTTCCGTGGAATCCATCTGGACATAAACAACTGTAATTTCCGGGCGTATTTAAGCATAACGAGTTATGGCCGCACGTGTTGGGAAGTGCGCATTCGTCGATATCTAAGCAATTGATTTCAAAAACATTAATAAAACGCAGAAGTCGATTTTAAATTTCGAATTGCTGCCTTCCTGCCACTGAAGAATACCTACCGATACAACGCGATTCGCCATCGCCTTGAAAGCCCGGTCTGCACTTGCAAAGGAAATGAGATGGAA